>JAKRRZ010001372.1:0-11671 GCA_022627015.2 Podosphaera aphanis
TAGTTTCATATTTTCCACTCAAAAGTGGATTTTTTCCGTCTGTAGCGCCGTCAACAGTGAAATTAGATAGTATTAGGTGATGAATGAAAGTGAGGCGGAACTGATCTTAAAGTCGGGGGGAATGGCTCTCAGCGAAATTTCAGACCTTCTCGTCTTCCCCTCTCTCTATGCTTTGACCAAGGAAAAAGAATTTTCACCTGCATATGAACTTGCATATCCTCAAGCAATTCGACCTTTATGCGGGCCAGCAGTAGTAGTGTCCAAGTAGGGAGGAAAATTTGTCACGGGTAAAAGATTGCCCTGCTGAAAGCTTTTGATAGCTTTGGCAAGATTTTTCTGACAAAATCTTGCACATATATTTTATGTATAACGCGTACACTATCATTTCAGCCCAGCATGAAGAACGAAATATTGCCTCGTAGAAATCTTTAGTATGCACATATTTACATATAATTTATGCACAGTTCACATGATATTTTATAAATTACTTATAACGATTTATTTATCTTAAAGCTAGCACTACCTAAAACCATCGAAGCCGTGGCGGGTCGTAGCTACGGCCGAGGGTATGCTACAAATTGACAAGTACCCAAGTAATCAAAGCCTTTATAGGTTTTCCGCCTGCTCCTCCCTCCGGCAAGTTCTGATCAAACTAACTCTTGCCTTCATATCCTCCATTCTCCATCCTCCATCCTCCACTTTCTCCCTCGTTCTCGTTCTCGTTCTCGTTCTTAGAAAGATAAGAGAAGTAGAATGAGCGAAGAAAGTAGAATGAAAGAGGGAAGGCGAATGAAAGAAGTAGAATGAACCTGCATCCTCCTTCCCCCGTCCATTCTCCTTCCTTCTCCATTCTCCCTCTCTCGTCCATTCCCCTTCCATCTCCGTTCTCCTTCCATCTCCTTTCTCCCTCCTTCGTCCATTGCCCTCCCTCCAGTCTGAATTCCTAGATTATTCTCTCTTTCTCCTTCCCCCTGCTAGTTCCTCAGTCTTCTCGTAAGCAAAACCGGTTACAATAACATAATTTTCTTCCAATATAATTGTACCATGCTTTGTCTAGGCAAACCTAGCCGTCTGTTAGTCCACTAGCAGTCTGACCATTAACTAGATGACGTTCAAAGTTGACAGCCACTTATCTGAAGTACAAGCTTAGTTGCGTAGGAGTTTACTTCTGTAGCTGGTTCTGCAACACAAGCCGTTGAAATTCTGCCCCACTACGAACCTCTTTTATGACGCCAAGATCTATTGCACTCTACCAAGTAGTATTATAGAGAGACGTGATTTCAATGTAAATAAATAGAGTATTAGTCAAAGATGTTCGGTAGAATTTATGTTGTTAAAATAGACGACTGTATATATAGATGTCTAAGTAAGAATTTTGTATGTGCCGAGGTTTAGATAATGTCAGAGCAATTTATTACTTTTTTCAAATAAATTATTAGTCAAGTGATTCGGGATTTTGCTGGATTAATGCCTGCCTGATATGTGACGAAAATTGTATTTAACGCATGTATCTGAGAGGCATGAAGATAGCAAAACTCAATCTAGTACTTCGAATGTTCAAATATCAGCCACTAAATACCTATAGTATTAGCTGTAACTTCAAAATAAGCGAAGATGATGTGGTGGTAGAAATATGTAAAAGAGATGGGAGTAAAGTTGAAGAAAGGGTGCTAAGGAAGGAAATTTTCACTTTGGGGATAGATTTTCTAGTGTGAGCCCTATTACAGTCACATAAATACCCAGCAGATGAAATTAAAGTCTTGCTGTTGTGGAGTTAGCTTGAGCTAATTTAGTGTTAGATGCTGCTTAAAAAATCACCCACTCATCAAAGGTAGCTAGGTGACCGAGTATTTCTAGTTCAGGTATAATGGACGTGCCATGGGCAGCGGTAGTACTGAGAAGCACCCCCTGTAGTAAGAGGGATGACGAAGACTGGATCGGCTGGGACGTTAATAAGTGGTATGATTGATATACGCACTGTTTCCTCACAAATATTGAATCCAAGTATAGGATCAGTCCTCTTGGTGTCAACGAGAATTCTGGAGTAAACAAAAATGATGGGGTCGCTTTTCGAAGTGAGGCGACAACTGAGGAAAGCAATTATTTTCCCTAGCTGGTGTTTCTACTGGATGAAAGACTCTGGCCCTAATGAGTAGGACCGGGTGCTGCAAGGCGTGTAGTATGAACAGCTCTTATACCAGTGGAAAACTTCTCGTCGTTCGTCAACCCTGTCAATATTAAATTGCCGCAATTCTCTGCGGAACCGCCCACGGTCAACCAATTCCCACTTCATGATGTGATCAGGGATTTGGTGTCTGTGAAGCTGCTGCTTGGAAAGTTGCTCGTATAGCTTGACAGTAACGCGGGACTGGGCGAGTTGGGCGTCTGTTTGCTTGTCTGATACACTAAGGTTGGACTTGAATACTTGTAGGTATCTTTTAACTAGGCGATCCATTTACTGGGCGGCTTCCATACACGAATAGGAGAATCCCTCGTTCACAATGCCTCGAATACTGGCATGGATACGCTCCTTATCGAGTAGATCACGCTCTAGATTGTGGTGATTGATGCGTGACGCTCGGTCTCTGAAGAATCTATGCTTGTCTTCACTGCAGAAGACATTTGCAATCCACGGGTTACCGTATTCTTGCCGCATTAGCTCGAAGTGTGCCTCAGTGTGAAAATTTGGCAGGTTATCGACACCTCCAGTGCTCTGTACAAGGTTCTCTGTTTGTTGTAAGTTTGTTTTAATCTTGTAAGTTGAGAGAACTGGCTTGCAGTATATCTGCTGAATTCTGGGGTGTATGGTTCGGCGCTTGATTACGATGCAGCGTCATAGAAAGACTCGTTGGTAGGGATATCCATCCTGGGTGAATTAAGGTATACAGAGCCCCTACTAGCAGAGAGTACTGGTCTCCGAGATGGCTCTACCCTCAGAGGTATTGTTTTCGTGACCTGTAAGGATGAGCCAGCTTTTATTAACTGGAGCCAATGTCTTACTTGTCACGGGCGCGTCCAAAGATTTCTTCCGAGGAATTATGCCCTGTTGCCAGAACGGAGCAAGACAAATGGAAGGTTATAATTCCAAATGGGACATATGAACCGGACCCGGATGATGTTTTACAGTGTATGTAATGACAGATGGATATGAACTACCGAGGCTTTGCATTTAGACAGGTTCAACTGTAGTACTTTGGTTTGTTGCTGGTACTTCCTGTCGAACATCTTGGCTATTCGATGTAATTACCTAGCTGTGACTGTTAACTGCACCCACAACATTGTGTATCATTATCGTGTATTACGACATCTTAGCTTGAAGCGCTATTGAAAGACACTCCTAAAGAAAATTCTTCATGTACATGTAGTGCTATTGTCACTTACTGTCGGGGCATAGCTTCTCATCGGTTCGGCATGAGAGACCCTGGAGCCCCCATATACAAAGCCCTCAGTTGGAAGTTGAATCAAGCGGTATGGCAGCATGGCTTTATGGAACTCCCTTTAGACGGCTCCTGATTCACATGTTTAGCTGTATGAAAATATCACTACTCATTCAAGAAACATGAGATACTGCTGTTCGTAAATAGTAGGACTTAGCCGTAAATAACTGTAGATGGATGTATCCGCCTAAGATTCTCTACCTTTAGCACGAAAAATACCTCTTTTAGTTCAGCTGTTCTTTCCTAGTCTCCCTCTGTAGAACGAGAAAGGCAAGGGACCAAAGTCATGTAACTAGGTTAAGGGAAAACAGTACAGGTGTATATATCTACTATCTTATCCGATGTGGATCACAGTGATTCGTAGTGATGTTATCAGTAAGTTATTGCAACATGAGAATATTTTATCGTAAAGACAATGACTAACCTGGCTACAGTAAAATGGTTGTGAAATATTTTCCAGATACAATATTTTTTCAGCGACGCCGTTTCAAAGCTGTTGCTAATGAAAGCCTCACATCATACTTTGCGGAGGAAAGATAAGGAAAGATGTTGTTTACAAAAGCCTTTTTCGAGAAAATCTTGCCTGAGATTTCCCACATGACACGTGATGAAATATTTCACAGCCATTAAATCGCGTCTCGCCACTTTCCTTCCATGACACGAAAACCCAGGGTTCCGCAAAGGTTTGGGACAGACCGTTTAGCACATCCGCTACTTGGGGGTAGCCTCGCCTTGGATATTTTGTAGTGTTGGAGTAGTACGCTTTATCATAATATCACGTGACACATTGTACAAAAAGTTAGATAGCGCACTTCAATAAAACCTCATGCCCCCGACATCAGTACAAGTAAGTTTTTTTTAGAAGAATCCGCGGTTCACAAGGCTGCAAGTTTATCTTAGCGAAGATTAAACTTTTCCCGATACTTCATCCTATTGGTCCATTTCAAGTAAATCCGATTCTAAATTGCTGATGTTGACCTACCGGAAACGGGTACAGGAACACTACGCTCTATTTTCCAAGGCCCCTTGTCGGCACCATAAAACACATCACTGTCCTGGGTAGGGGTTAACCCTTTATTCAATTTTGAAACCATCATCATCGGTGATATCTTAAAAATTCATATGAAGCATTGAAACACTGTCTACAGGAAACATCCATGGAGAATTTCCCCAAAGCTGTCCAGAAGAGCTTCTAACGAAAGCGCTTTCTTTGTTCTCTACTCATATTGGGATTCTTCCTAATACAAGTACCCCACCGCATTACTCACCATCTCATCCCGGCTCTAATTGTTACGATCCGAAGAGTTTAGGGTCATAAATTCTAGAAACACAAAAAGGATCGCAATTGTTCAAGAGTTTTCTGCCGTTCAACCTCATGTCTTCTCAGATGCAATCCAAAACGTTCTGCAAACGTTCTGCGCCTGGAGCCTACCCGTTGCAGCCCACTGTGGTCAGCTCGTCCTCTGCGCCATCTGGAGAAGTCGCAAATGTAGATTTCATCAAGTGGTCTCAGTCTACGAAAGATCCATCTTCTTCTGAACCTGTAAATTACAATTTAGACACCTACAGCACAGCAGTTTCGAGACAAACTGGATGCGATCAGCCCATACCGTCACAGGAAACACAATTGGCGCGGCGGCCTATAAACCAGCATATCTCAAATCGTGGACAAGTTCTCTACAACAACTATGGTCTTTGGGGCCTATTCCACGATGATACCCTCCAAAGCCCGCAGAATGCTAATTATGCAATGGAACAGACCGAAAGTATCGAGGCCTTAGAGGAAAGAGCTGCTATTGCAAAAAGAGATGCTCAAGCAAAACGCAAATCAATTCCACCTTTTGTTCAAAAGCTAAGCAGGTAAGCGTCAGAATGTTGACTGGCCTCTTTACTAATCATTATATAAGCTTTCTTGAAGAGTCGCGGAATACGGAACTCATTCGATGGTCTGAAAAAGGTGATTCTTTTATTGTTCTAGATGAAGATGAGTTCGCCAAAACGCTCATACCTGAATTATTTAAACATAATAATTATGCGTCTTTCGTGCGGCAGCTTAACATGTACGGGTTCCACAAAAGAGTGGGATTATCAGACAACTCCATGAAGGCCAGCGAGCGGAAAAATAAAAGTCCCAGTGAATACTACAACCCTTATTTCAGGCGAGGACATCAGAATCTGCTATGGTTGATCAATAAACCTAGAGGTAACAAGAATAAAAAAAAAATCAAAGAGTTGGGAACTATGCAGACTGAAAGCGATGATGAGAAAGATATTGAAGAAGTTTGCAGAAATACTGTCCAAACCCCTACCGTCTATTCCACGGGGCCCGAGTCAAATTCGCTGCAACGTAGAGACGTTAATGTTCTCCAGAATCAACTTGCCGAAATTCAGTTACAACAAACAGCTATTACAAATGCACTCCAACGTCTCAGAAAAGATCACAACACGCTCTATCAACAATCAATGTCATTCCAAACACGACACGACCGTCATGAGAGTTCCATTAACGCTATCCTCAATTTTCTTGCGACTATTTATAACCGCAGCCTCGATGGGCAAAGTCCTCCCAACCTAACCCAACTATTTTCAAATGGTATTCCCCACAACGATGAGCAAAATCCTGTTAACGTTGTGGATATTGGAGAAGTCTCCAGTCAAAAAGAGCAAAATCCTGCCAGTATGAGCCCCGGTAGAAAAGCGCAGCGCCTCTTAATGGCACCACCTACAACTAAAAGACATGCTAGATTTACTGGATCTCCTATATCAGTATCAACGGTTCCAAGCAATATAACAGAAACTCAAGAAGACAATAATCCTCAAATTGAAGCCAATAATCCTCAAACTGAAGCCATCGACGAAGTTTTCAAAGTTCTCGGTGGTAACTTAACTCATCGGCCTTCCACACCTATTTCCTCCCCCAGTTCATCCCCCCCCGTTACTCTTTCTCACCCCCTATCTCCAAATACTGCCTCTACGATAGAACAGTCCTCCAATATCATGTCGTTAATCAATGATACTAATGCTGCAAATTCAAATTTATCTGTTGATCCTGCTGAATTTTCTGGAATTCTTTCTCATTACGAAGAATCCAACGGAAGCTCTTCCCTCACTTCTGAGCAACGTGATAACATGATATCCCTCATCGCAAATAGTTCGACTCCAGGAAATAATAATATGCTTATATCGCCTAGTCCGCTGCCTTCACAAACTGCCGAAATCAAGTACGCGTCAAAAGAGCTAGATGATATACTTCGCTTACATCTGGAACAAGATGCCAAGATTAGAGAGGTTGAAGCTTCACTTTCTCCACTCTCACCCTTAGCCCAAATAACCAACGGTGAAGAGATAGATTATCTCAATGCTGATTTACCCAATAATAATCTTGATCTAGATCAATTCCTCGATACAGGTCCATACTACACAGGAAGTGGTAATTTACCGCCTGTAAATATTAGCCCTTATGAATACGACGGATTTAGTGATGATAGCAATTTTTGTATGGAAATAAATCCTTCAATCGGAGTAAAAGCGGAGACGATGACTGAAGATCACAAAGCAGATCTATCGCCAGAAAATATTGAGTTAAATGAAAGTCTACTCCTTTCTGAGCTCAACCCTAGTCAAGGAAATTCAACCACTGTTAGTCCGAATAAACGCAGAAGATGTGGCTAAGCATTTATGTTTCCGGAAGTGTCGTTTGTCAACAGGTGAAAACAAATACGTTGATACTTACGAAAATAGAGATAAATATAAAAAAGATACACAGTTATTGATCTTGAGTTGGCATCTGGCATGGAATCTGGGATAGAGCTGGTCAGTCAGTCAGATTTAGTGTGGGTATAAGAAGATGAGTTGCGCGGCGATTTTTTACACTATTCAAAATTTGGCTATTTTATCGCATATTCTGGTCTGGGTCTCGCTTTAAACTATCGCAATTTTGAGAAGTATCAAAGATTGTCAAAAAGAGATGCTACTTGGTCTTTTGACGTAGAATGAAAAACGTCCATCCGAACATGACCATTACCCTCTTCAAAAAGAAGAGAAATAAATAATCTATGTGTTGCTTACAACAGTAAAGACCGTATTATCTTCATCCATCTCCTCATCCCAAGTTGCTTAATTCTCGATTTTGACTACCGCACGACGTAGGATATTCAGAAGAAAATTTTCTAAAGGTAAATGAACTGTGATACTTTTGTTACCGAAATATATATCATCAGCCACTCCAGTCAGTCAACTTAAAAAATTCAACTAGATATTTGTGTATCGAACATGTAAGCTTGCCCTTCCCTAAGTAATAAAACCGAGCGTTACTATTGAATATGCATTTTAACCAAAACCAGGGATTTTCTAAATCATGAACTTCTGGAAGAGTGAGTTAAAACTTGGCTGCAGGTTTGGCTCATTTTCTCCGCAACACAGTGCATGGAGCATATTTGTGCTTCTCGGAAGATAAGAGACGAAAAGATAAAAAAAACGCTTTTGAAGAATAAAGAGTAAACCTAGGAGGCCATACTGAAAAAAATCAGAAAATAAAAACCATGGCAATCTCAAGAGACTATATCTGGCGTTGGCTTTGTCTCGTCCTAGTCTAGTCCGACTTGTCGAAACTGATTCCGTAACGTATTACTACAAACAGAGGACCGAATTTCATTCAGAAAGCCAAAAAGTTGTCACAATTCGAAGACGACATCATTCTCCTCCAGTTAGTATAAGTCCATTTCAAATCTACATCTCACACATGTCAGCATAAAATCTGAATCCCTTCACTTTTTATCCAAAGCGTCTCTCAATGATTGACTCTTCTAATATGACGAACCAGAGCTATTCTCTATGTCATCTCACTCGCCCCTTGCCAATAGGTACTCGATAAAAAGTGTCGAGCATCTCCATATGCCGCTCTCTAGCAGCTTTTTAGAATCCGTCGAAACGGCTATCGCTCTTTCAGCCATCTGATCGGCATTGCACGCAGAAATGGAGTTGGATGATTTCCTTGAGGACGAAAGTAAGAAACATGTTAAGGGCAAAGGAACACAGTTATTCACGTGATCGGTGTCGTTAAGAATTCAGAATATATTTTCCTATGGGGAACTATCTAGGTGGCACTGGTTGTTCTTAAGTACCGTGAGCCGCGTATCCGACGTCCAGTCGCCCGGGGAACCTCCGACCCGTCACCCCGTCCGAGATAACACCCCGTGTCTTTGACCGCCCCTGGTTGCCCCTATGATTCCTTATTGCCGTACGTCTTACGTAGGCCTACGGATGGGCTAGACCCAGCCAGACCCAGACCGGGCAAAGCCCCTAACAAAACATGACAATTAAAATGAACATTGAGAAAAATCCCTATACTTGATACTGGACATAGGCTCAATCTCGCCTTAAACCTTCTCATCTTTCTTTTTCTCCTTCTGGTTATCTCCCCACAAGTTCTTGCATAAAGCTATCATCATCCGCCAAATCGTTGATTATCACTAGGCATATTGTCAGGGAACTCACAGTCTATCTAACGTCTTTCCGCACTAGAGCTAACAATGTTGATCCTTTTTTGAAGCAGAAATAGCTTGTAAAGCGAGTTGGATTGTTGCGCTGATACGTGAGAATTAGCCATTTTGAGCAGATTACTAAGAGTTAAAGGCAGACTGGCAGCAATCAAAAAACCACTGAGGACCTAAAGAATACAAGTATTTCGGTCGTCATAGAATTTGAATATTACGCGATGTTAAAAACCGTTATTTTAGAGAACAAGAGTTCTATTGGTTATGGTTGTGATTAGATGATGAATGATTGTCTTGTGAGGGACGCTGGAGGCCGACTTTATATACAACGATGATGACTAATTGTGCTAAGTCATGCATAACCCATCCCTGTTCCCAACAATTGCTACAATCAACAAAATGCTTTGCCCCTGCAAAGCGTTCTCAAAATCTATACCAAGTCCTGCATGGTGTATGGAATGATACAAAGTTTCTGGCTCACAGATATTTTGTGAAGAGAGATCAAAAGAGTGAAAGGTCCTCCAAGGGCGGGAAGCTGGCGATAAGATCGAAAACGGTTCGGCGAGAGGTGACAGTCTACCATAGTGGTAAGATGGAATCTATCGTGGTAGTAAGGCTTTATCTACCTGGTGCATAACGCTGGTAGTAAGATGTCTACACTATCGGTAAAATGGTATCTGCCTGGTGCGCGAAGGCTGGTGGCAAGGACAAGTAACAAGTCGACGAGGCATGCGGTCTACCAAGTGCTGAAAGCTGGCGGAGGAACAGACAGAATTGAAGGGATTCTCCAGGCCCAAAATGACTAACGGAGATGCGGAATGGAAGGACTTCTACTACCTCCAAGACGCAAGAATTTGGTGGGAAAAATCTCTGGTGCGTAACGATGTTGATTTCGGACATAGTTGAAATCGAACGGTGCTGAAGTCGAACGGTGCTGAAGTCGAACAATTGGGCAAAATGGTGGAAGAAGATTTTCTGGTGCCTAAGAGTTCAAGTCTAACATAGTTAAAATCAAACCGAGTCGATGGCGAACAACGTCAAGCTGGTGAAGAACAAGAATTCCTCTGGTGCCATTGAATAGGCTGGTGGATATTATCCATGGCGGAGGACATCCTTGGTCGCAGATAATGCTACCACTTTATAGTCAATAAGGACTCGCCCTGTAAAGAGACCAGAAAAAACTGAAGATATGATTCGGCATTCCTATAAGATGTCTTGTGATGTGTAGTGTATCTTTTATCGCCACTGGATAGATCTGGTCCATCGGAAACGTGCCCTCAACTTCTTCCTATATGAATAGTATAAAGATACTCAGTGTTAATGAATGAATGAATTTTATCATATCTTCGATACTGCAAGTTAATCACTAAACACACTTTCCTGTGCCAAGGTTCAGTGCCAAGACTCGCAAAATATCCTCCATCATCTTCTTTCTGTATGCTTCTTACACCCAATAACTCCAAGGTCACTACCGATTGCTTTTTTGACGATGAGTGCAGGCGCACAGCAAAAGTCTGCATGTCCTTTCCCATGTGGTCTTTCGACTGCCCGAGTAGCGTGTGTGTGCCTAAATTTAACCAGTATTTATCATTCGGCGCATTTCAAATTCGATGTATCTCCCGCATAAGAATCATGTGAGATGCATTCATTTAGCTCCAGACACTTTCGAGTCATGACCACGTGCGACTTCATCAAGTCGGGTTGAGGAATAGAGCGTGGAGGCATTCCGATCATCAACCCGCCGCGGTGAACTCTTCCGCATGTCACGCCTCTTGACGATTTGTGCCATCTTGTTCATGCTCGATGTTAGTTGCACTTTGGCGACACCTGATTCTCTCGTCACGAGGCCAATGCAACCTAAGGAACTTCGAGATGTCATGGTCCAGACAGCCGTGATTGAATGCCGGGAAAATATTACCTCTAGAGAAGACGCCCATCATGCTACTCTGCAGACCTTGAGGAGGAAACTAACTGGTAAGGGATACAATTTCCCGATGGAGTACCGGATGGATTTCGGTCGATACTTCAGAAGAGGTATTGGTCCATATCTATTACATCCTCTGATAAAGGATAATATTCTGGAGATAAATAGTACTAGTATGTACTTCAAATTTAGATCCCGATCTTAGCACCTAGGTGCATTTCAAACAAGCTTAGTGTCTCCGTCTTATTTTCAGGAAAGAAGCAAGGGTTTTAGGTTTTATACTTGCTGACATTTCCTTAAAAAGCGTTTGGGGGAACTGATTTTGTTGTACTGGATAAACGAACCAAGCCGGTAGCTGCTGTATATTCCAACGATAGCAACTATATAGACTGTATCTTGGATGGTAAGAATTAAATTTTGCATTTCACGTAGATCTATCATCTGAGTTACAAAAGGGTTTCCTCGAAGAAGCATGTGGGTATATTTATTTATTTATTTTTATTTATTTATGCTATTTAAGGTCCTAGGCTTAAACCCTATGTCCACTTTGGGTCCAGGACCGGCGGAGCCGGTAAAGATCATGGCCTCAGGCATGCCATACTCGTTCACGCCCGTTATTTTTATAAAGAGTATGATTAAGTTGCGTAACAATGAAACAGAAAAAAAATAAAATAAAATAAAATAAAAGTAGAGAAAGTAACACAAAAATAGGGTTCTCTCAGCATTTCTCATACCAAGCTCTACCCCGCCATTCCAAGTGTTGGCATTTTATCATATACCCTCCTCGCGTCCAGCTGAGGATAGGTGAGTCGGAT
>JAKRRZ010001373.1:0-11669 GCA_022627015.2 Podosphaera aphanis
AGTAAATTTAGTAAAGTTATAAGTTATAGGTTTTTTGTATGGGAACCGAGTCCGTTCCGCAAAATAATTAAGTTAGGCGAGGATTTAAGTTATGTGAGGTTAAGTTATCCGAGGTTTGACTGTATATATACATTAAATTAATGTTTTTTTCCCCAAGGGTCTGTGGTGCTTTCATGAAGGCCTAGAGTGCTCCTGATGCCTAGTTATACCTTCCCCACACCCCCCCTGCAAAACTGTTCGAATGACCAACGTTCTTTCAATCGCGATTACTACACCAAATTTTCGGTTCACATCATCTAACTTATATCAAAAGAAACCACAGAATTAGAATTTTTTATTAATGTAAAAATTTTGTGAATTGGCCAAGCAGATAAATTTTTATGAGGCTTACAAGCGAAAGTTACAAAACATTCAAACAGTTTTGCTGGTCACTGTACTTGGTTCAGGCCAAGATATAAATTCCCATATCGTAACGCTTGCTCTCGCATAAATAACTGTTGAAATTGTACTATTTCCATGAAGTCTTGTCGGTATATTACTATACTAGCAATACATGTACCTAGATACCAACTATGTGTAACATGGTTCGAGTTATGTTTGTTTGTATTATTTATCGTCTATGATTAGGGCTGAGCCTAGTCTAGTTAACTTCACCCAATGAGGTAAAGGCCACAAGGTCCGAGCTATGCATTATTTCATTAGAGTTATGACGTTGGGTTTATGGGAATTTATTCACGTGATTGAGAAGTGTATCTGAACAATGTTGAGTTATGAAAGTACGATAAAGGTAAAGAAGGCACAATGATAAGAATATGAAGGGTAAAATATATCGTAACAGATATACGAGCATAAAACAACCAAATTAATAATTTATTGTTATGGTACAGAATAAGTAAGTGAAGAGTTTCCACTTAAGCATCAGGCTGACTAAGCAGCATTTTCCAACAAACAAGCATTAGCATTAGAAATGTGGACAACTACAATAGCAACAATTACAAGATAACCTTCGACATCAATACAGGATCACTGAACTACAGTATACCATCTTAATATAGACCACCCGAGGTTTTACGACATATATATAATTACCAATATCTGGCCCATGAAGAGCCTCGTAAATACATGTATACAAAGAGATCTTTCTATAAAACAGTTGTTTGCACCAAATTGTAATCTCAAATCTCCAGGGCACCTGTACTCACGTAGATCCTTTTCTTTGAAGGTTTACTTCAGCAGGATATAGCTCATGTGTTATGGTGAGCCTTCCCTGATAATTACTTAAATGAAGACCGTCCCATTTTGTCATTTAGGTCGTGTGTAGAACATTCTTGTAAGAAGATTGTTTAGCTCCCACTGCACTCACTTGACAAATTCATTGATCTCAGAAGCCGAATAGATGTCTTCATTATATAACAAACACCGACGGAATAAAGTTTTGTCAGCATTGTTTGTATTTCGGCACAACGGTAGACTGTACGCGTTGGAGAGTACATGTAGGCTACAAATAAAAGAGATTCCGCAGATTGATTGATCTATTGACTCACAAATATTAATTCAAGTTATTGACGGGTAACTATCATTGACAGGCCGGACTTATCCCGTTACCTCACTTAAATTTCGTGACTCGGGAAGGGCTAATATAAATTTAGCATCAATTATTCAACCAAGTGACAAATTCTGAAAACTTATTTCTACTCAAGATCAGCGTTAGAATTGCTTGATGAACGAGCGTGTCGTCTGCAGTCGAATGATTATATTACGCAGTTACTTATTTGTCGGTCATTTGGTTAAGTCGGCGGTTACCTCAAGGCTAACTCCTGTTTATGTTTTCTTGTTTTTTAGTCATCTCGGGAATCACACCCTTTTAACATAATCACAAATGAAATCATTTCACGAGAAATATGATTAGAAATTTATATCTTGTGACTCAGTTTAAATCTACCTGTACACTCGCTTGTATTCAAGCGCCACTAAAATTAGTTATTATGTCATAAGCGGATCAATAAACCCTGAAGGCCAAATCTCTTACTCAACAAACCACCAAAAGCTCGAAGGGAAAGATTTGACGCCTATTAGCGATAATTACCCAAACAACTTAAAGTGATATGCCTAGGAAATTCATTCTATTCAGTAAATTTTCCTTGCCCGACTGCCTAAGTTGCATCTCGAAGTCGATCCCCTACCCTCATACTCCTCTACATAGTCCTCTCGGCGTCGTAACCTTTATCAACCTTAACTTAAGTAATGCCTTGCTAAATATCTCCGACAAGAGAAGTTTCCCCCAGTACTTTGTATCATCTAACCATGGTTCAGTTCAGGTGGAGAGTGGAGAACGTCAACTGTACTACCATCTTCTACACGACCTTCAATGATAATTATTTATATTCTTTTTGGGTGATTGAACTGAAGAACCAATGAAGCATAGGTCGGATACATACATGAAATGACAGCGACAAGTATGTTGTGTAATCTTCAAGATCAAAAACTCGCTCTGTAGTTTGGGGGTCTTTCTAAGACTTGGATCTCCGGGAGAAGGGAGTTACACAAGTTTAATCAGAGGGTTCGGTGTTTATTTAGGCTAATCTCACAGAGCCTAGACGAACAATTGACACTTGTAATACGAGCCGCTCATGTAGCCGGATAAATACGCCATAGAAGTCGTTGAACAGTCCTTAAGTGCTAAATTTTCGGCAGGGCGAGTGTGTTGTAGCTGATTCCAAGTTGGACGTTACCAGACATGATTCAAATGTGGGTATGAGGATGAAGTTGATGAGAAGTAAAGAAATTTGTGAATATCAACTCATGCTTTTCAGTTATTCCACCATGCCTTGTCACCATCACTAAAACCGATGGTGGTGATGATGAGGTCGAAGATTTTGGCCTTCTTTTGCTCCAACCATGAAAATAACCTAATTTTTTACATTTTTGATGAATATCAATCAATCAACTTCCAAGTACATGTAAAGCGGGATCCAGTTGTCGAATAATTTTATTTTACATATATGTATACACATGTATATAAATATAACTGAGGAAGAGATACTGATTTTACATGGCTGGTCAAATTCTAACGCGTGCTATAATTTCGGGGTCACTGGGAGTTTAAGTACAGGAATCTGCCTCTACAGAAATACAAATATTCGGGGGGGGGTGTAATTTGTAAGAATAATCCTGCATTTCGCCGTTTCAGGTGACCCGTGCGTCTGGCATCCAAACTTTCATTTGTTCCAATGTATTACGACTCATCTCCGTTCTACCCAATTTATACGCTCTCCACGCTCTCTCTTCAACAGTGATGACCAGATTCAAATAAACCCTCATGAGCTGTCTTTTATTCTTATCTTTCTCTAGTACCTTGGGCTACGTACATATCTCGCTGAAACCAAATCTTTGTTTTATCCTGCCTTACCCTGAGACTGGGCAGGGTAAATAACCCTCTACAATGCTGCTGAAATCTTTCGACGCCCTTCATACCGCTCTACTGGCCTTGACTAAATTGACCGGTATCTAGGAGCTGCAAAGATGAAGACTGTCCCCAGCGTGAGTCCTAATGCTTTCTGTAATATTTCCCATCAATTTAAAAAAAAATATAAGGCCACAAGAAGATGGAGATCTTTTTTATCTACCGCGCGCGCATAGCTGAGGGAGTATAAATTAACGCTGCGTAGCTTGTCGCGTCAAGTACTGTCGGTATCGCTGCCGTAGGTCTGACCCTTGGGAAGCAAGAATCTCCTCGGCCCCACTCGAAGAGAAGAAGAGTTGGGGATAATATCGACCTATTGAATCAAGCACTGGACAGATCCTCTCTCTCATCACGACCCAGTACTAGCCCAAATTTTTTAATTGACCATGATTATCCCCAAGCTTTCCTTGCAGGAGGTCCAACTACCCCTTCCGCAAAATCTCACCGCCGTCCTCCACTTCCACAAATGGACACCCACACATACTCCGATAAACAAAGACCTTCATCCGCTCAGCCACTCAGCACCATATTGCCTGATGAAATTCCTTTCGAAGATTCTAAGAGAGAGTCGCTCTCTTCAAGAGGTTCTTGGATGAGACGCTTATCAGCGTTGCCTTTATCGTACCAAAACACTTTACAAGTCAGCACAACTCTTGATTCTTCTTTACCATCAAATTCATCTTCCACAAAACATTCGAGCTCGGTGAGTAAGCCAGTACTACAGTCCCGTAACAAGCTTGTAAAGCGAAATCAGACCTCAAGGGGGGCTGCCAGCAGTCCGGATGCTCTGCAAACGATTAGATCGAAAATAGCCACCATTAGACGACCGGCAACTAGCCATCAGCGATCTGTGTTGCAGCAACAACACTTCGAAGAACTTCCTGGAACAAGAAAAGACTACTCCGCCGATTCTTTTCTTAACCTTACGCCCCCTCCTGGAGAGAGCTATGCTACCCAGTCCCGCGTTTCATGGCAAATCTACTTCGAAACTAGACCTCTACTAAGTATAATGCAACGTACTTCGGGCAGGATAGATGATGGTAGGGACTCGGACGATCCCACGATAAGCAAAAGAGTCTTTATTGACAAAAACTCTTCTCCTACATTGATAAAGCCTGAAATGATAGTAAGCCATAAATCCCAAGACTTAGCTGACCATGATGATGAGATCTACGGCTTAGAAGGATCCAATAATGAGGCAACGTGTCATTCTTCTGAGATTGGTGCTCCGGAGATTAAACCATCACCGAGTGACACGACCAAAATTCCCCATCGTTCGTACTCAATACAATTTGGATCTTCAATCCCATGGTTATCACGATCTGGTAGCTTTCGGGGTCCCAAAAAAGATGCTAACAGTAAACTCAGGGGTCGCTGTTCCTCAGTTCCCCTCTGCGTTCCATCTGGGTTTGAAAATGTGCCTACGGTTAGTCTCGTCAAAAAAAGACGGACAGCTCTATGTCTATCTATGTTTCATAAAGAATTAAGCATCAACACGAAATCTGATAACCTAGCTCAGTCTTCCTCCACAGACCATAAAAAACATCCACAGTCCTGTCCTGTAGAATTTCTTTCAGTCTCCCAGCTGTCTAGTCTCAGCGATGACCTTGCCCGATTCGGATTATCTACTTCATCTGCTGCTATTTGTGGTGATAGCAGTAACCATAGCTCGCCCACTTCCCAGGTAACTAAAGACCTCAATTCGCCATTTTCCTCCACGGTCTTCGAGTCCTTTACCGCTGCTACTTGCTTTCCAACAAAAGAACTTCCAAGCTCCAACGTCAATGAAGCTACTGATCGAGCCTCTACCCTAATCGGGTCTGACTCTGATTTCAAAGGCATTGTGCTGGGCGAAGAAGATGATACAGACTTTCAGAGCGAGACAGTTTTTGATTCTCTGAGATCTGGAGTGACCGATAGCATCAGATCTCATAATCCGCTACTAGATAGTATATTTGATGAATCCCCTTCAATTTCAGAAAAGTATCATAAATACAAGCGATGCTCCGTTCATGAAATTTTGAGCAGTGAGCAATTTAAGGACGGTAGCAAGAAAATTGATGAAGAAACCGAAGTGGTGCCTTATTCTCCAAGAGATCCAAGACAACTTTCTCCAGAATTACAAGAATTGAGTGCTCCAGTCTGCGCAAAAATTTCCATAGACGGCTCTATCCCATCCCCATGTGTAATAACGGCAAAGATGTCTGCGGAATCCTTCCATTTCGACGACGACGAAGATTGGACGAGGGACGAGGAATCTCTAGGGAAAGTCAAGATAGAATCCTCATCAGGTCCTCCAAAACCAAGTACTAGATACCAAAATTTATGTGTTGTACCCCAACATAGCGCAACAAAACCTCTCGCTCGGTCTGAAATCCCCAAAAATAACGTGTTTGACTGGTCCGAGCCATCATCTATTAATCGATTCGGGCTACCGAATGGCTCCCCTCGGCCAAGAACAGCTCATGTTAAACAACTTACAGACGGTAGAGGCGGCCGCAGTCTTGGACGTCGAGGTCCTAGTGCCTTGCACATTAGAAGTCAAAGTGTTCCCGTGGTTCCCGACCTCGACGCTGCCAAATTAACTTCTAAATTTGGCACATGGGGCCTTGGTTCAAAAGCTATCAGTGAGGACTGGGATGGGGATTTTGAATTCGATAATGTCGAATCTTCAAATTCGAATGAAGGTAAAACTTCTGGGGTAACTAACGGAGTTTTAGTGCCCGAAGCCATACAGGCTAGTCAGGAAAATATTGCTGGGCATGTAGGCCAGATTCGTGAAGTTTGTTTATTGGTCGAAGATTTAAAAAGATTAAGACTACTAGGAAAATCACAAGGCTTATTGGATGGAGAATTAGCACCTTTATGGCAACAGGCTGAAGGAATCATTGCTCTCGCGGCTCCAGTAGAAGATGAAAAACTAGAAGAGCCATACTCACACATAACGGCCGTTCCTTTTGGAGATGATGATCAAGTAAAATCTCCCAAGAACAAAAGTCAATCCATTACGGATACTTCAGATTGGACAACAAACCTTCATGATTGTTCACGCGAGTCTCCCCTATCTGAACACCGTAAATCAATACCTTCACTGAGTGATGGGAGCCCTGGAGCTAGCTCAAACATTCAGAATTCTCCGAAAGGCCTTTCACGCCCATCGTTTTCATTGTCACGTAAAATTAGTAGTAGCAGCCCTACTGAGGTTGCCCGCAAAGTCATGGAAAGTATGCACCAACAAAGATCATCCTCAGATCCTCTCATGCAGAACTTTTTTGAAGATTCGGGCAATAAAATGCCTTTTGATACCACATCTCTCAAAGATCTTGTTCATCGCGCTGCATCTCTTACTCGTACCCTTGGAGATGCCGTTCGTGTAGTCGATGATCGATCATCTAGTCACGGCTTGGTTAGAGATATTGATCCAAGTCCAGCGTTCACCCGAGTTTTTACTGACCCAATATCGACGTCACCAAAAAGCCTGCCTCAAAGCCAAAGCAAAAATTCAATTCTCAGTAATTCGATTGATATCTCCCCACAGCGAGGTCTCTCTCAGCATATGCACATGATGGCTGTCAATTAATATAACGGAACTCCGAAGAATCAGTCCTGCTTCTCAAAAAGGACCCTAGAGGTCATTTCTTGTTTCCTGCGTCCCTACGTATTTTAGGTCATGATCAATCTATAAGACGTTTTATTTATTTAACTCAATTTGCAAAACCTGCACAGTTTTGGCGATAACTGCACTTCCGTGGCCCAAGGTTTAATGATGACGGCTTGGCACTCCCAAGGATTATTATCCACAAATGAATTAATGAAGAAAAAACGACCAAGTGTATCAGGCATTGTCTCGCAAGACTTACCTACTCTGGGTCTCGATAATTTCAACTCGCTTCTTGTAATTGGTGGTTGACTCGAAAAGCTTGTCTTTGAGGCTTAATGGTCTCCATGTAGTATAGTATTCAATAATTGGAATGGCCCTTGTATGAAGTATAATTTTTAACCGCTTTTGATGGACATTGAAAGTGGAGGACGAGTCTGACCAATTGTATGACAGTTAACAACCTAATGGGTAAACTCAGGAAAGTAGCTAGCCGAGTGTTGGTAGAGTTGGTATGTAAATTCTAGTGAAATCAATATAACTAAATAATTACTTGAGTGGGATATTCAGAAAGGAAGCCCCTCAAAATTCATTTCTCCAGCCAATAATACATGTAATCGTATACTGTACGTCTGTACGTGAAGAAAGGAGAGAAGAAACGGTCGACATAGCACCCTACTGTACATTGTCACCAACATTTATTCCAAAGTTGCAGCTTGTTTTAGGACGGTTGCACATCTAACGTCCCTCGTACCTGTACAGTCTCACTGGGGTAGAGGTTGTTGAACCTTGAATGTCGATAATACAGGCATCTTCCCAACCATAAATCGCTTATGATTCATAGAATGGATTAGTGATTCAGACTCATTTTCCCATTGTAACACTGTGGCAACTCACCAAACTCCGCGCCTGTGATAATTAATCAAATCAGTTGGCGGGATTTTCAAATTGGGTGGCGGTTAGAGAGGGGAATTTACAAAATGTGAACTTGGGTTCTAGTTAGCCGAGCTACGATGGCTGAACCACACACAATCAACGATTTTCGGCTCCTTAATTGCCAGATTTTGAAACAGATGGATTTCTTCAACGCTCACAAAACTCGGATTTCTTCTCACTGTTAGAAAGATAAGTAGCTAAATAGGAACTCCCTTGAACATAGTAAATCCCAGAGTTCATGGTTGTAAAGCTATGGGCATTTTTGCATGCAGACGGTTTGCTTTGTATGGGATCTTAAATTTTTTGGGAATTCTCATATCATTCAAGCAAATTATCAGCAGTCTACTAGCCGCAATTACCCTCGGCTCGGAAACAGTAGTTGATCGGAAAGTTGGGTCGAGCGGTTTGTTTGGCTTTATGGAGCTCCCTTCATAGCTGCTCCCCGAGAGACTCGTGGGACTCCCAATTCGAGCGAAACTCGGGCTAAGAGTCCCACGGATATGTAGTAGAAGACATCGCCAGGTAGTTACAAGGTATCAGACACTGTAGATATATGGAGGGAACACAAGGACTCCAGTTTGACTTGTACGAGGGGTCTGTGAAGGCCTGTTCATGTATCTACTGCCTTGTCTAAAACATCCAATTCGTGGTTCATGTCACGGATCAAGTAATAAAGAAATGGGCTTTTATGTCGATGATGGTATTCTATAACTCGATGATGGAGAAGTAACATACACGTAGGCTAGACTAATATTTATCTAAGCTTCCCATCCAACCAACTCTAGAAAGTTCCTTGGACTTCCAATGCTGTCTGTTGAAATTATAGGGTATAATTTGGGGTGTATATAATGCGGGATTAGTGTCGGCGATTAGACCGATAAACTAAGATATCTCATTGATTGTAACTAGAAGAATTGATGATAGACTGATAATAAATATACTGATGAGATGTTCGGTAGAATATAACCTGAAAAGATAGATAGACGTAGTAACAAGAATGATTAGACTATATCTTATGGTTGCTCACCGGTATTTATGTGGTGTTCTGAATACATGTCTCAACAGTCATGTGTACTGTGATTTCACATATTACAGATAGACTCATGAAGCAAGTCGTGCCAAAAGCGCCGACAGCAACGTCATATAACGGATAGTACAAATATAAGTGTACATGAGGTCGTTAGATGATACAACATAAAGCAATAAAGCATTAAGCAATATAGTATATGAACATAGCACACAATATGTTAGGAAAATAACAATACACTGACTCAATACAGAATAATAGGATAACGTGAAGTGAGAGACGTGTATAGTCATAAAATAGAACATAAACATAAACACTCGTCTAGTCAGAAGTATGACCAGGATATGAAACCAATGCTTGGTACTATATGCAAGATATAGTAATGTCATTTTTCAACACTGTCTTCAACAGCTGAGCTGTGTAGAATATTCTACCGAGCTCTTGCCCCATGTTGATCGACAGTCTGTGCTCAATCGTCAACAAGCAGCACCTTCTCGAAGGTTCTCTTTCTACTCTAGTCCCAGATCACGGTTAAAATCAAAGTCTACGCTTAGTCAGCGGAGGCTACAGGAAGCAATCAGCTAGCAAGCCATCACAGTTCATCTCGATCTTGTCAGTAAATTATTGTGACAGAGAAATAATTTATCGTGGAGACAACTACTAACCTGATAAGCATATGCCAGCCTAGCTACTCTAAAACGGTTGTCAAAAATTTGGTGGATACAATCTTTTTTTGGCGACGGCCTTTGAAAGCTGTTGCTGTTAAAAGTAGCACATAGTATTTTGCCGAGGAAAGGCTAGGGAAGAGAGATTTGGAAAGATGTTTTGTACATGAGTCCTTTTCAAGGAAATCTTGCATAAGGTTTTCTACATAGCACGTGATGAAAGATATAACAAGCGCTAAATCGAGTCTCGCTACTTTCCAACTCCCCTACCCGAATCACTTCCAAAAATCTCAATTTTTGTGGGTTTCGAGAGGAGGCTGTGCAGGTGATAAGATCATTTGATCATTTCAATCTCGATCTCGATCTCTCCTTCAGGGCTGACAAACCACAGTAAGTTTTGTCCATCACTGCAGGATCCATGAATAGAGATACTGACAGGACTTACTGCACCTTCAAACTCCTACCATAAGAATAAGCTTTTGAAACAGTTGCCCGATGATGAATACCACCTTTTGTGATCACCGTATCGTCTCAAATATCAACTTTGCGTAGATATTTGTCATATTTCACTTGCGTTTTGCCCTGTTAATACTCTTCAAAAAAATAAGTTTTTTAGAAGTAATTTGGGCAAGGGGAGTACCATGACACGAAAATCCAGGGTTCTGCTGAGGTAATTGTCGCGTTCTAGACGACCTCGGGTACGGCCCTCCGTGGGCGCTGTGGATCCTGGAGTCTCGGCAGTTAGGAGTTAGGGGCTAGGGGTTATGTGTGATCGACATTTAATATAGGGTAAATCGAGTTATACGAGGGTGATAGAAAATGAGCATGTAATTGTTGTAAATGGCGGTCAGCGGGAAGTGCGTAGAACGACGCTTTGGTAGTAATATGGATTGGATGGTAACTTGTGGAGATCAGCTATGATTGGGAAGCTACTAGAAGCTTCTATGACTCACAATTTGCTACTAGGACTCGTGCACGGGCAATTACTTAGTGTATATAGCTGAGCTCTGGCCAACCTAGATCAGGTTATAGTTCTCTACATCAAGCATTCTGACGTCCAGATCTAGAGTATCACATCTAATCCAGTCAACTGTGATATCACCTCCTAAGACAATTCCCCTCCGTAAGCTCATAACCACAACAGTAATACACGTGCTGTTGGTCGGATGGTGTAGTGGTATACCATTCAGGCCGGTCTTCCAAGTAGGGTTTGGGTAGCCTGAACATCTACCCCACTCGAGACAGAAGATCGCTGGTTCGACCCCAGCAGACCTTACCTTACTGAGGGAAGCTACGGTGATGATGGTGGCATGTCTGGATAACTCAAGGTTTTTTGAGAGGTTTCCCTTGAGTGAGTTTCACGGATGGTAAAGTTCGGTAGGGGTGAAGGAAAAGCCGCCTGCCACAACCGTAGTGATTCTTGCAAATGATATCCGAGGCATGATGTTCATCACAACTATATCATCGTTGTATCTGACTGAAGTCGACACCTGCGTGGGCCACAAGGCGCCAGTTCGGGTATAAGAAATCAAAAAAAAAAAATACACGTACTGTATATAGGACTCGTCTGTAGAGAGAAGGGAGAATAGAGAACCTTCTGCTTATCTTAGACTTCGATACGGGTCACCCCGTGGATCTGGTATCGTGAGTCCCAAGCAGTAACTATCTCAGTCGACCTCAAAAAGAAACCACAGCGCGGCGCGATACAGATCCACAGCGCATGTGTCGCTTGGCGTGCGATCGTCAAGTCGGAGTGCGGGGTGCAGGACAAAGAGGTCCGACGCGTGACGCCCGACGCGGCAAGATGGCGCGCTCACATGTGGGTGCCAAGTGGTGTGCGGCGGGCGTGGCTGGCGGGAATTCTAAACGCAAGGTAGCAAAATGCTAAACGAAAGGTACCACAACCATGCAAGCAAGGTACTTCCAGACGACTAGCCAGATCTGGCTTATACCCTTGCTAGCTAATATTGTCAACATGTA
>JAKRRZ010001374.1:0-11666 GCA_022627015.2 Podosphaera aphanis
AAACAGAGCAAACATATACACCCCTGTGACCCACCGAGCACCAGCTGTGCGCTATGACACCATCAGCGCTATGCGCGTGCACACCCTACTTGCTGGCGTCCCCGTCCAGGTAGTGACAGCATAACAAGCTTTGATCCCAAGATAGGACGTATTCCAGGAAGAAAAGTTCTGCTTTTGCTTGACAACTTTTCTGGACATGGGAAAATCGGATCCTTGCCTGCACTAGACAACACTACTGTACATCTAAGCTGCAGCCAATGGATGCAGGAATCATTGCCTCGTATAAGACAAGGTACAGAAAGCAGTAACTTCGGCACGCCATCATATTAAGTGACAGAGGATCTTCAAAATCTTTCGAACTTGATCAACTTACTGCCATGAAGTGGACAGACAAAATTTGGAATGAAGTTCCAAATACAGTTCATCAAAATTGCTGGCAGCACACAAAGATCTTGGACCAATCCACGGCCGCAGCTGCTGACGACGATACGTCAGCAATTCGTGGAGAGGTTCAGGCCTTCCTCCAAATGGCTGTTAGTGTGCCGGAGAATCGCATGTCGGTTGAAAGTTTTGTATAGTTTCCAGATGAAGCACATATGGAACGCATTTCCATGGAAGAGTCAGTTTATTCTGTGATAAGACAGTCAGACTCTGGGGCATTAGAACAAGCGGAAGAACTTGAAGGACCTTGTCCTTCTCTTAAAGATGTGAATCCAGCACTTGCACTAACGTATGATTACGCACCCCATCCTTCTCAAAAAGGAAAGTCTCTTGATTTTGATCTCAAGGCAATTGATACTGTATATACACAATTGCACTTTGTAGATTACATTTATATTTTGGGCATAAGTAGAGTTGTGGGGTGATCGCAGCTCGTGGTTGGGAAATGGTGTCCGTGCGTTGTATTGGTTCTGTTATATAGTTTAGAGTACCCCGATAGGAAGGGACAAGTTTATTCAATTCAAGTTATATGATCATCCTGATATATCAGTCTGATTCCCTATCCCAAGGAAATACCAACAGATACTCTACTTGAGAGTTATAAATGGAAGAGGATAAACTCGAAACGACAAACAAGTATCCAGTATTTCTTTAAGCCTGTATGAATGAAGATGTATATGTATATATGTACAATGGTGTAGAACTGTAATGTAATACATTCGCACGTAAATGTGTCTCAATTTGGATTTTCTGCTTTAATAAGTAATTAATTACTTTCAATTTTCGTTGGAGATTTATGAGTCTAAATGCAAACTTTTTTTCCACCGAGGGTTTGCATTTAGACAGGTTCAACTGTAGTCTCAAAAGAAGGTGGTGGGAAGTTGTGGCACCGAAGGTCAAAAAGTGATTTTTCAGAATTCAATTTTTGCAACTTTGCGAACTTCTAGCTCGCGCAATAAGACTTATCATGATACGAAAACTTGTTAAAAGCCTTAAGTTGTATCTCATTAATCATATTAATAGAATTCAAACCCAATCTACAATGTTGTGGTTCAGTTATTTCAATTGGCGCATCAAGTGTCAAAAATATTGGCAGATTGCTGTCCCTTACCTAATAGCGAAGCGATTAGGTGAGATGGGGCTGTGACCAACCTAACAATTAGGCGTGCGGATGACAAAGTTATGCCCTCGGTAGTTCGGCACATAATATTAAGTGTTTCTGAATAAGGCTAGGTCATCGGGGAAACCTACTGGACAGGCCGCTGGACCGTGCGCTATAGGAGCTACTGGGCTACCTCTTGGGTAGAATTCTGCACTCTTCTAGAATATGGTGCCTATTGATATAGAGATAGTTGTAATGTACTGCGGAACTTCTCTCTTTAGATAGAAAATTAACTACCATTAAATATGCAGTTGCTCCAGCCTCTATACATCAACCCGAGACATCGGTAAAAAAAATCAACTACTTGTGATTTTCAACGGCAAATCTGTACAGAGGTAATTTTCCCCCTCCAACAAGTAACATTTGATGAATAGAAGTTTGAGGAATCAGAAAATGGATGAACTTTGAACAAGGTAGCTGTTGACTGGATCTAGAAAATCTTTGATTCTGATACAAGATTAGTGGCCAAGGACGAAGGAATTTGGCAAATTTGGTATTGGATGGGCATGGATATCATGCTACAAATGACACTCTATAGGAATGCTTTAATAGGAAGATATTTCTACTTCTTTTACCGACCTATTCAAGTCATTTAGCCCAACCCCATAATTTTTCTGTATCTCGCCCTCACGCAGCAACTAAGCGACATAGGATCACGGATTTTACGATGCTAATAACTATATTACCTTTTGGGGAAGAGGAAATTCCTCAACTGCTATGCTTTCAGCAGAAAATATCAAGACTGACTGGCGTATTCATGGCTTCATACCCGCGAAATAGAAATCTTGTCGAGTGAAAAAGTTGTTAATAATAATTTTAACAATGACAATACAGAGGACCAGATTGATGTAAATGAAGCTCTGGAGGCATCTGAATCATTCAGATCCCCGAAAAGCCCAATAGATCCGATAAAAATTTGGTAGAATTTACGCCACCCATGGCCCATACCTCATCCGAAAAGATCGTGCTCAAAAACCTATCTCAAGACCACTCCCTTGCTGCTGTAGCAAATTGCAGCCGTAGGTCGTGAACTCGAGTAGTATTGTTAAACCCTTTCTTCTTGGAAGATTTCCTGGCAAAACCCCCAGATCGGAATGCTCTCCGAATAGCCTTGAACCCAATATTCCCGAGGCCCAAATAGGAGGCAAAGGATGGAATCAGTCGGAAATATATTCGTCGGTTGGCTGGGCTACTTTAAAGCTATTCGAACAGCTCCGCTGCTCTTGCTTGGGATATGACCAGATTTCTACCACACCTTCCCGTTTTCCTGGGCTGCAAAGGGTTTCGCTTTGCATAATAAAATTGGCATGGTGAATATCCAAATTTTTCTGCGATCTTTGCAACAGACAACACCGCTCTGACAGCAGTTTGAATAATTAGTCGATCATCAAACTTCGTCTCGCGTTTACGCGATCGTTGATTCCTGGGGATCATTCTGTGGCATCGCCGCCAGAATCGCCATTGGCGTGAAAGCCCTTTGAAAGTTTTAGTACTATATTTTCAAGGTTATTCTTAAACTGAAATCTCGTCTGGTAGGCTCATTTTTTGCTCCATCCCAAAGAAAGGAGCACCACCATTTATCAATGGCGGCTCAAATGGAATCGCCATGGACATCTCAAATTGAGATTTGTTAAAACATCAGCTAGAAATCAATAGGGAAGGTTTCTGAACTGATATTTCATTCTGCAGAATGAATTGGGGTTCTGTTCCGAAGGTGAAAGAATTCTCGTCGCCGAGATATGCAAGGCCGTCCATTGTGAAACTAGAATTTGGGAGGAATAAGTAAAATGAAGACAATATCTTTGAATTGGTTTCCAATGTGGGAATTTCTCTGACCCTGAGAACTGAGAAGACATCATGCTCCTTCCTTCCCCCCTGGCTCAGAATTGAAAAACTTGTGGTGATGGTTAGCAGGTACAGTATGTTCTGTCAATATCTTCATTCATGGAAGCCAAAATGGTGCACGAAACTTACCATTGTTTGTTACCTTGCAACTGGGATCGAGATCGAAAAGATCAAATGATGTTTTTAAACTTTTTCACCTGCATGTTCCCTAGTAACATTACCCACAAAATGAAGTTTTTTAGGAGTAATTTGGGCAAGGGGATTATTAACAGACATCTAGGCCCTGTCTACC
Organism: Podosphaera aphanis; assembly: GCA_022627015.2. Lineage (NCBI taxonomy): Eukaryota > Fungi > Ascomycota > Leotiomycetes > Helotiales > Erysiphaceae > Podosphaera > Podosphaera aphanis. The sequence goes on from JAKRRZ010001374.1 coordinate 3,741, forward strand.
TACCGTGGTTTGGGTACATGCGCCGTGTAGTAACATGTGCCTCATTCACGCTTTATTCGATGATGTATTACCTAATTAGGTAACAATGAGATTGAATAAAGAGAATTCGTCCAATAAAGCGTGAGTGATGCACAAGTTACTATGCGGCGCATGTACCCAAACTACGGTACGGGCCAAAGACACCTCTTCCTCAGGTAATATGTCTTTTCTATGCCCCATCCACGGCCTTAGTCAAACAGTAGCATCCCCAGAAGTCTTCATTCGAGTACGCATTTAGAGGAGCTCTTGGCCCATCATTATCTCCCCTCTCCAGCCATCGAAGCGAAGGCTATTTGCAGGTGTGTAGCTGCCAGGAAAAATTCACTAAAAACTACTGGGTGCGTGACTCACCTAATACCGACATCAGGACTAAATCCGAAGACGTAGCTACCCCTTTGAAGCGTTCGGAGAGGCCGACCAACCGGGAGCGGTGACTTGTGTATACCTATGAGAAGCACTCTCTCCCTTCCTAGCCTCCTCCTGACTCGTCCTCTGATTCGACCCTCAGGGGAACTCGAAGGTTGTGGCAGGATGTCAGAAAAGTCTTGGTCGAGTGTGAATGCCATAGATTAGCCTAGCCTGGCCCACAATTATCGTTTGGGATTTTGGGTTATCGAGTAACTCTTGCAAATTGGAGGCTTTCCCGGCTAGCAAAAGAGTGAGGGACGAAGTTGCTGATGATTCGAATTCCATGGGTCAAAAGGACGAAGGGTCTCGGACTTTGCTGTGTACGGGCTTTATATTCACCCCACGGCGGAATGGCATATGTTGAATATAACGAGGGCTTCTCTAACCATCGTTGTAGCAATGATTGTACCATATTATCCTCCTCTTTCCTTCTCATCTTTCGTTGTAGCTAATTATCGGAAATTTGAATCTTCCCGTGTGAGGGGGAGGAACTTAATTTGTAGTTGATAAGTATGTGACTTAGTCTTGACTCTGCAGACCCTCAGATGAGAGCTGGAGGTTCATAGGGGACACTGCGTACAGGTGCTGATTCGTTAACTCTCCAAGAGACTGTAAATTACATATTTATTGGGATTCAGGGTGACAGTATTTTTAAGTTAATGCATCGTAAGAGACTCAAACAAAATTTCTCTGCCGATTGCAAATTTATAAAACATCTGTTCAAAGGAGTTGAACTTAAAAAGTCCCATTCAAACTCTGAAATCTAAAAATAACTCAAAAATGGAACGTAAATCTCCTACCGAGGCTATGAGTAAGTCCTCACCGGAAGGTTTTGAATACACTGTCATGAACAGAACTCACACGGTGTGGTAAATAATTGCGCTCCCTATTTTCCTATCGATTTTAGCGCAACTCACTGTTACGAAGCTTGAGACAATAATTATTGCGGCAAGTAGTTAGGTTTTAAAATGGAAGCGTGGATCCCCAGTTCTGTCTTTCTTTAAGGACCTAATTCGGTAGAAATCCTGTAGCGATGTTGTCGACCCATCCGACGCGTTAGCCGATAGCAAATTTTCCTGTAGCTTTTCACTGATTAAATATACCTATACTTGCATGGCTAGTTTGGGAGGATGCATCATTATTTGCGTGACTAGAGTGAGGGAAGGAGGGAGGTACTGTATGCTCAACAAGACATTATTTATCATAAATTTTAGAAGGAATGTAAGTTAATCCAGTAGCTGCTTAAAGGTGGGCCTTGGTGAGACGCTCTGACGAGAGCCACCATGATTCTGTGCGACTTGATCATACCAGCATGGCCTGACATACTGTTAGTCAAGAATCAAATAAATTTGCTTCGTCATGAGTAATTTCTATTAATTCTGTGTTGACTATCATCTCGCAAAACTTCACGGCTCGAACGCTTAGTGTTCTGGCGCCATGGAAGAGCAGGGTTGAGATCAGTACGTTAATTATCAACTACAAGTCAATCCAATGAAGGGTAAATAACTTCTTGGACTTCTAGTCATCTGAATTAGCGATAAGGTCTTCACTTCTGAGCTTGTCAATGAGAGTGACAAAAAGAATGACAGTCTCATCCTAGGTTGAGGATCTTCAACATGTATGGATGGTACCTATGTTGTGGCTATTGAAATATTACCACAGAAGTTTAGCCTCAGCAAGTAACAACCTTAAAACAGGATAAGAAAGAGAAACAAGCCCTGGAAGCTTTGACGTAAACATTCATGAAGCTTTCGACTGGCAATTTGCTGCGTTTATTCGGAGCAGACAGGGATTTTATTTAAATGCCGCGTCGTACCAGCAGCTAAATCAGTAAACACCTGAATCAAATTCCTGACCGGCGTACGCAAACAATCTAAATGTCCAGATGAAGAAACAGCTTTCAGGCCTTTGATTTAGATATTTAGAACTGGCACCTGGATAAGATAAGAATCACTATCTGTCTGCGGATGAGCTACCTCACGAGGAATAATGTCTACCAATTGAAGTGTTGTTATTTTGATCTAAAATATTTTTCACTTCGATCAACCGAGGGCCAAGAGAGCGAGCTCGTTAAAAGTATCTCGATACTGTAGATGATTGTTGACTTCACCCCACGACAGTTGATCAAATAAAACACAATCCATTGAACTGCCACGATAAACTCTTATCTACGACACGTTTGGAGTGCTCCATCTGAAATGCTTGAAAAGCTATGACGGATATCCTACATCTATATCAGCGTGCTCAAGCATAAATAAGCCGGATTTCGATTTCTTTAGAGCCCGAGTCTTGGGATCTATAGATGCTGTTGTAAACAGTTATCTGGAAGTTCGATGCCCCAATTTTTCCGGAGAAATAATTATGACGCCTCGGATTGAACATGACAAGTTTTCGCCAGATCGATAGTTTGAAATTAATGAGGCGTTCTTGAGAAGAGTGGTTCTCTTTCTTTAATACTGGAGAGATGGATAGGTGATGTCGTTGGGATGAGCGTGGGAGAGAGTTTAGGTAAATTTTAATTACCCAACTAAAATATTTGCTACCGTCGCCTTGACAATTATCCCCCACCCCGCGCTTCGATTACAGCTAACAAGGAACCCCCTTAAGCAGGCCGCCGAGACGTTTGAACGGATATGAACGACCAAGCATTTAATATTGTAGGTTGAACATTGAACATTGAACATTGAATATTTATTCGCCGCTCGAAACCACATAGAACATACTATAACTCGGACATTCAACTCGTACATCCTTCAGCTTGCTCTAACTAGCTCAAAGATACAACTCTTAGCAGTAACCTTAAATTTTTTCGAGAATATACGAGGCTCCTCCAGCTATGAACTGAGAGAAAATTTTATTCAAGCAAAATGCAATTATCGGGCCCACCTGGAAAGACGACAGAACCCCCCTTTCTTCGAGTTTCTAAGCCAGTCACTGCTTGTTCGAGATGTGAGTCATCAGATCAGAATCCCTTAAGAAGATTTGCTGATATATACCCACAAGGTCGCCGGTCAAAAAAAAAGGTTTGATTTCTACGAATTAACTTTTGGTGCTCATTATCGCGAGGATTGATATGTGTACTAGTGTGATGGAAAACTCCCCGTATGCTCTGCATGTAGGTCTTTGAACAGAAGCCTTGCGAAAAGTCTTCTAAATTTCGCAGGTCGCAAAGCTGGACGGGCCAACGAATGCTCAAGGGACAATGATAAAGTTATAAAAGGCAGCGAGAGAAAGTCGGTCGAGGCCTTGGTTTGAACAGTAGTTCAGGCTAATTTTGACCAGCTATGTTGCATCTCTAGAATCTCGCGTTGAAGAGCTGGAGAAAAAGCTTGCTTTTGCTAGATCAAGAAAAGACTCATTGATAACAGCTAATTCTGCGGACGAACCAATCGAACCATCAGACTGTCCAAGTTCATTCTGCGCCATCCTTACAGCTGTGCGTGGCAAAGCTGCACGGAGAAGAGAAGCTGCCGAGTTGGAGGAATTGGTTTCTGACTTTGGATTCTTGTTAGTGACCTGAGCTAACCTGATTAAGCAACTAACACAGCTCTAGATCAGTCAATGCTACAACCCAAGATTTTGAAACAGCCACCACAAGCATGACATTCGCACGTCTTGTCTTGGCTGCAACGAGGAATAAGCCACCCACTGAGTATCAGCCATTTAGAATTCCGGCGAAAACAATAACCATGGGATTGATTAATCATTATATGAAAAATATCTTTCCACTTTTCCCAATATTCTCTGAAGCAGAATTATTCAGTGTTCTTGATACAATTTACCAAGAACGTGGCCCCCCGATAACAGAATTTGAATATTGGCTCTTTTGTATGGTTTTGGCCATCAGTTCAACAAATCAGTCAAAATGTAAAAACGATAAGTATTACGTTGAAGGAGCTACCTGGATTGGAAGAGCTTTGCACTTTGCGGACACGGCTCTCGTACCAGGATATGTTTCCCAAATACAGGCCTTGGTACTATTAGTCCAGTATTCAATGCTAGATCCTTCTTATTTTGACAGCTGGAATCTCATTGGTTTCGCTTGCCGGGCGGTAGTTGATCTAGGCTTTCATCAAGATCCTCTAAAAGAAGAGGAAGTTGACCCAGAGACCCTGAAACTCAGAAGGACAATTTTTTATTGCGTCTATTCCCTCGACCGGTAGGTTACTGAGCTGGAAAGTCTCAGCAATATACTAATAACAGATAGTACAATCAGTATGGTTCATGCACGCCCGTTTTCTTTCACAGATGATTCGATTAACGTCTCTCTACCATCTCTTGAGCCGCAATTATTTTCAAAAATGCCGGATTCCCCGTCGTTAGCCGAGCCAAAAAACTTGTATATTGCAGTTAAATTATTCAAGTTCCGAATAATCCAATCATCTTGGTATCAAAAGACTTTTCAGTCTGATCAGGATCCATATCAGAATTCATCGACATATATCTGGCAAGTGTGTAGAGACATGCAGTCATGGGCCAATTCATGTCAGAAAAATTTGCCGGATCCATTCAGAGAACTATTTGATCTTGAACTTTTCTACAGTTACGTCTACCTTTTTACGCCACCGTCCAATCTAAAAGCCACTTCAGCTTGCGAGAAGAAATTTATTTTTGAATACAGTATTAAATATATACAAAAAATATCGTCTAGTTTAGTAGATCCGGCCTATGGTGTATTATATAATTATCACGATGCACTTCGCGTATTCTTCGTTGGGAGCCAGTTCCTCTCAATTCTGGCCGAGAATCAAGATCATTTCCTCAATTTCTTCTCTTTATCACCAAGCTTGGAGGAATTTCTTCCTCCACTTTCATCAAATTTACAGACAGACAATATCGATAGAATTTCAATGTTTATTACCCAAATCAAAGAGATACTCACAATATTTGGTTGCCGGTGGGAAGATGCGAAGGTTCTTCTTTCATCCCTGGAACCTCAACTCGAAAAAATAAATAAAACTTTGAATATAAGGAAAGGTATTCCTCGCAGCTCATTGCACTGATTCTGAGTCCCTAAAGCTATGGAATTAATCAAAAAAAGTTGAAATTGGCGTGAAATTTGATGCGAAGATATGGATGACTTTAATGAAAACGGTTTCTGATAGAACAACTCCCACGAGACCATGATAGTACTACTGATTCATGCTAGCTTGTTATTCTGGCGCGAAGATTTAACGTTCTTTCCTTCTAGATATGGGTAAAAGTCACAAGTGCAACTTCCTTCCAATGTGATTGACGAATTTTAACCATCTCTGATTTTATTTGTCATGAAAGACTCACTCACAGATTAATCAAACTTACCATAACAGATTCATTAAATTATATTTACTTTAGTGATTTTTTCGGGGATCTTTGGCTCTTGTCTTCAAGGTCTAGTCAAGTGTTTTCTCATTCGAGAATTGAGTTGATCTCTCGAATCCAGTCACACAGGTATGTTTATTCCTGCAAGTGCAACTTGATTGGCTTAACTATGGAGAATTAATATGAAATCCCTTCGAATATGCCTGTCCTTGAGATACCCGCGTCGCTTATTAAGCTGGATAGTACTCATAATAATCCTAATATCATTCGTCTTTCTAAATCCGATATGCCTTCAATATCAAGCCAAGATCCCAAATATAAAAGCTGGTGGTACTACACTTGAACATGCTTCATATTCAATACATTCAAAGTTTCTTCGGAATTGGAATCCTTTGAACTTCTTACTTCGGTACTTGACCCCAGACGCAGAATATTTCATAAGCGTCATTTTTCTAATCTTTTTTCTGATAGATATTCCATGGTTACACCAGACAGTAGAAAGTTGCCAGCAAATGATAGAATATACGAATGGAAGTCAAAATGCAATATCAACTTACCTGGCTGGAGCAAAAATCACCGAAAAAGTTCTGTCACCGACTCAAATTATGTGGTGAATGGTTAGTAGTTCTTAAAGAATGGCTATGAAGAAAAATTACACTGACTATCTAAAAAGAGTGCAGTTTAAACCGCTCTTCATCCGGTAAAAAAAGCACCAAGAAAAATTATGGCCCAGAAACTTCTCTGATAACCCATCGCTCGATCGACTTAACCGAGGCCTATATTCGACAAGATCATAGACATATTTTACCAGATTTTCTTGCCAACATTCATAGATTGAGTGAAGAGACAAATTCAACAAAATATCTCAAAACTCTATGGAATTTCTCAATTCCTTTTCTCAAAAATCGTTCACATCAGGCTAATCCACAGATTTACTCTCGCTCTAGCAATCACCTCGATCAGAATAATGAATATTATATGGCGAGAAAACCTAAGGGATGTGATAAACTCCCTGACGGCGATAAACAAAAGTGTAATAAAATCCAAAGAGGCTTTTTAATTATATTTGTCGTAATTGGCCTTGCCGGGACCTGCTGTATATTATTATGCGCTATCAAATGCCTTCGCTCCTTTCTGAGATTCAGCGCAGATTTCTCATTAAAGTCGATTACTAATACCTTGGAGCGTGGCGAAAAAGGACGACCACCTACATATCAATCTGCGATATCATGTGCCTCTCACTCAAGGTCATCTGTCGCGTCAACAAGATTGGATCACCATTACACTGCAATTGGACCTGACGGCGATAGGGCAAGACTTGATGAAGAAGGAGTATGACTGAAGTAAGTTAATTTCACCAGGTTGAAATCGAAAATTCTAATGATATAGCCCTTCATAACGTTGTTCGACTCAATTTTCGTATTCCTATTAGCATCCTAGTCCAATGATGACGCAAAACTGGTATCCAAAGTATATTCTTAGATTTGATATTTTCGATTGGATTAGACAAAAGTTGATGAAATTGAGCGCAATTAGCCGATCACAATGTTTCTGCGGTGTCGTTTTCGCGCTTTGTGCGTGCTGGGTAGATCTTTGTCTCAGTATAAAAATCAGATAATAAGTCCAAGGCCTGAATAGTATTTTCATCGATCCTTGCAGTGTCATTTTTAGACCGAGTTTATTAGGATAATCAAAATTGTCATCATTCAATATCAGGTTCTGTAGAAAATAGGATATGCGCACTTGAGAAATATCTTAATGCTTGTTTTGTTAAGCTTGGTGTTATCACCGTAGAAATATTTGGGACAATTGGAGGCTATAGAAGGGATAAAGTGGGAGTTATTGATTACTCCCGCCCCAAACCATAGCGCCCTAAATATATACAAAATATTAGGGGGCGTACGTTTAGTCGGGTGGCACCGTAAAATGAATAATTAGCGCCTTGATGCAAGATAAAAGTCACCTTACCTCTTCGGCCGTATTTTCCAAGTATAGGGAACGCATAACGCTTGCATGCGTATGCTTTTTGTCGTAATTTTTCTTCATTTACATTACAGGTGGTCAAGGGTAAGTGAAGTTTTCGCTTAATCGGCATGGGTTGGCGAGCAGGGGGTTTGTTAGCCTTAAACAGCAGGCGGTGAAGGCACGATGAAGTCCCTAAAACAGGGCATCCCAGTA
>JAKRRZ010001376.1:0-11661 GCA_022627015.2 Podosphaera aphanis
TCTCCTCTTCCCTTAGCCCATTGAGGGCACGTCATTACCATATGTCGAATGTTTTGAGTCGGGTATCCACACTGGCATATGGGGCTTTCCACTCCGGGGATCTTTCTTCGATACAGATAAGCGTTGATTCCGATGTGCTCGCTCCTTATCTGAGTAGCGATACTGCTCTGGGCCCTGCTAAGGTTGTGTAGAGTTCCATTATTAATTCCCAAGTTGAGTAGGAAATTACATGTATTCACAGCTTACTAATTTTAGACTAATCCAAGTAAATACCCAATTAGGCTTAAGTCGATGAAATGATTTTCGAAAAGGCGGTCCGGGATGCTAGGCCAACCACTCTCATTGTCACGAAATCGACTTTCAGAGCGCGCGCGTGCTTCCATACGTATGCATAGACGCGAATGCATGACCCACTGACCGAAGACAACATAACGACGATGATAATGCCATCGGACGACGCAATCCTGACCAGTCTGAGACGCACCGTCGAAACCCTCTTCCGTGGTCCAGATCGCGATGTGATGAGCGTGAAGGTTGTCCGACAGCATGTCGAGGACGACCTGAAGCTGCCCGCCGGCTTTCTACGGCAGGGCCCCTGGAAGGAGAAGTCCAAGAGCGCAATCGAGGCCTGCGTGGTAACTCCCACACGTGCGTTCTCGTGCGACGACCCGGCTGATGTGGCTCTTTCAGCAAAAACTCCTCGACGCCGAGACCGACGGGGAGACCGACGCGTCCCAACACCCGCCCACGCCTAAAGCTAAACCCCCAAGACCGAGAAAGACCACAACAACGAAACGCCTGGCTTCAGACTCGGAGACCCGCGCTCTCAAGCGTCAGAAGAGACTACCTGATCCTGAGATATCCACGGCGTCTGAGCAAGCAGCGAAGACCACTGCTGGACATGATACGAAAACCGGCAAGACGAACCCACGAAAGTCGCGCTCATCGCCAAGAAGCAACACGCTCCCCCAGCAGCAATCGTTGACAAAAAGGCAATCTTCGCCCGACTCGGAAGATGACGAAGATCAGCCACCAAGAGCTGCCAACCGAGGTAAACGAAAACTCACCAGTACAGAAGCGGATGATTATCAAAGCTCGGCGCTTGTGGTCACACCACCACTGTTACCATCCACGCTGCTAGAACCAGCCAAGCCCAACTCTGACTTTGAGGAATCCAGGTCCCTCGTCGAGCCTTCGCCCAGAAAGCCAACCGTCGCCATCTCAGATCACGAATCTACTAGGACCACCAGACGCGATTCCAACGCAGAGCAAAAGCCAGCAGCAGCTCACAACGCTTCTGATTCAGATCTCTCGAGTGTGCTCGACGAGCCCATCACGAGCAAACGCAGACGTCGACCTCAAGCCGGCAAAAAAGTCCGCGCAAAATCGACGAAAGCAGGGGCAGATGCCACGACTAAAAGTTCCATCACGTCCACAACGCTAACGCCCGACGAAGCCGCCCTGAAAACCCTCCAGACCCAACTGCGTAAGTGCGGCGTTACAACCATCTGGCAGTTTGCCCTAAGGAAATTCGGCAACGATCACTCGGCCAAGCTGCGCCACCTCCAGGAGACCCTGAGAGAGGTGGGTATGGTCGGCAGATTCAGTGAGGCCAAGGCCAAGGAGATTAAAGAGGCGCGAGAATTGAGGGCGGATCTGCAAGCTGTCGAAGAGGGTGACAAGATTTGGGGCTTGGAGACCAAACGGAGGACTGGCAGAAGCTCAAAGAGAGATTCCATGGACGATGGCCATGAAGATCTGGCTACTGATTCGTTGAAGTCGAGAACGTCACGAATGGGTGAGGAGCCACGAAAATCTCGCAGTGCTGCACTTGATTGGCTTGGGTCGGAGGAAGAAAGCGATGAGTAACCACAATTTTCTAGTGGGCCATTTCAGGTGCTGGTTCTTGCGATACCTAAATTTGTGCCACGTACACTTTTCTCCTGCCTGCTCCGTGTGGAGTGTTTGTAGATAACTGATAGAAAAGAACATTGGCCACGAGTTACATAATGTTAAACATTCCCATCAATTATTCATACTATCATGTGGGTCAGGTAGGTGATTTACTCCTCGTTGACAACAAAAGTAGGCTCAAAATTTATTCGATATCTAAAACATACCCAGTAAATCATCATTTGAAACTTTTTGGCTTGAGTCAGGTTTAGTCCCGGTTTGACTCCCTCCGATTTCTAAATTACTAAGCCCATTCATTACGTTATCTTGCATGACATTGGCTGAGCCAGCTCCGGCAGATGCGCCGCCATTGTTCACGTCAAATAAACCCATGATATCGTTAACATTATGGCCAACCGAAGTACCCACAGCGGCTGACTCCTCCAATCCAGACCCGTTGCCTGAAATGGGGACGACAGCTGTTGCTGGCGCGGCACCATCGAAATCAAAATCAAGCAGATTTTCAGCATTTGTCTGAGCGACAGCAGCGCTAGCGGCAATTGGATTTTCAACAGCATTTTGGCGCTGTTCTTGGATTGCCGCATGTTGGATAGCATCTGCGCCGTAACGGCCCTGGCCAACAAACGTCTCGGGTGACTTGTGATAAACAGACGCGAGAGTGGAAAGTTCTGATAGGAGCTGTTCCAGCAGGGCTGGAGATAATGATGATACTGTTGAGGTGATGGGTGGTCTTTCAGAGAGAATTACATCCTAATATTGTCAGCCCAAGTCCTCCGTATAGACGAAATATATCAAATACCTTGGCTATCTGTAGATCACCTGACAGTAGTCTCCAATAGACATAAGCTCGGTCTCTGATGTCGGGATTATCGTTCTCAGCGGTTGCAGCTTGAAGGACGGTCTTAACAAGGTTTTGATTGCTGTCGGGTTTCTTGAGAAAGAGTTTGACTACGGCGGTTAAGATGTGAAGCTGGGTTTGGGTAAATTCCTCCATGAACCCCTCGACAAAGCCAGCCAGGATTTCATCAGCGTTGCTGATCTTTTCTGCGTATTCTCCAACAATCCATATTAGAGCACCTCGGGCGTTAGGTTCATCAAGTTCGTCAATATACTTGCAGAGAGTAGGGATGATTCCTTCATAGCCAGGGTACTTTCGGAAGATATCTTTGATAACAACAATTGCTTCTTGAACAACATAATTAACTTTGGTGGCTATCAAATCCAGAAGAGTATTCACGCACTTTTCGCTTGCGCTCTCAATCTTAATAGCAGTTTGACCGATAGCCTTGACGGCCCTGCGTACAAAATCCATGTCTACCTCCAAGGCGTACTCCTTCAGCTCAGCGAGTAACTGATTGAAATTTTTATCATTTGCAATTCGAACCATGATTTCAAGTTTCTGAAGTTTAACACAAGGAGGATCATTGTACTTGCAGAAAAATACACGAAGTTCTTTGTTCAAGATATCCGGCATTGCTTGAAGGAGTAAATCAATGTTCCGGAGTGCAACATATTGGACTTCTGGGGCAGACGTAACAAGAGTCACTACTCCTGGTCAGTTTAAGGGAAACAGATGAATGATGATGACGCACCTAAGGGCGGTGCCATTTTCTTTGTATATTGTTTTCTAAGCTCAGAACTAAGAGATTTCATGTGTAAGAACACAACTTTAACCGCAGCTAATACAACACTAGAGTTGACGTGTTGAAACTGAGGCGCCACTCGTTCGCAAATATGCTCTGATTCTTTTAAGTCTTGTGCTCTGTAGTCAGCCAATGTGGTGAGTATGGTTACTCTACCCCATTCAGTGCATTCGTTCAAAGCCATAAGCATTTTTTTTAACGTTGCAGGAGTGACTCGCAATGCCTTGGTTTCTGGTGCCACGTCATTGATCTCTACTAAAGCTGTTACGGAGTTTGCTACGACCATTGGATTAGGATCTCCGATCATTTCTTGTAAAATTTCAAGGAATCCATTTTCAAGACACATTGCCGGATTTAGATCGAAAAGTTTGGCTACGCAAATCGCTGCGGTCTTTCTTACATATGGCGACTCGTCACGAAGCGTCTTTCTGAGTGGTTCTTCCATATAATCCACCATCTTATCAACTCGAATACAACCCATAGTCCTTATTGCAAGCGCACGCACAAGTGGATTGGGGTCCTCTGAGTCTTGGACAAATGTATTCACGGCGAGAATACATAGATCTGGATGTGATTTGGCATAATTCCTGGCAAGATGTCAGCACTATCATTCCACGCAGGCGTAATATACATGCATTAGATATAGATAAACCAGCTTTTTTTGATCCAGATCCGCGGTTGCAATATTTTTGAGTACATCCGGAAATAATGCCGACACATCTTTGCCCAATGTCATGGACATGATGGTCTTTTGAATCGCCTCTTTGCGTTCATATGCATATTGAGAGACTAGTCCAGCTCTTAACTCGGAAGTTTCACCTTTTCTGGGCACCGTGAACGCCTCCCTTATCCTATTAACTGCCATCACTCACGAAGAGTAAGGTGGGAAACAGCCCCACATTTACTCAACGCTGTGAAAGAGGTTGAGGAAACGCACTAGGTGAGAATAGCATATATAAATGCCCCTGTAAGTAGTTGTCAAACTATGCCGCTCTGTGTGGTGTCTTCGGTGTCCGCGTGGGAAATGGAAGATATTGTTCACTGAAGTCACTTATGACATTCAGCCTCGTGAGCATGTCAGAGCCAGCACGCCCGCCACCTCAATTTATCACAAGGTACGATTAATACTTAATGGTACGTCTTCAGGATGCCAGTGAACAGATAATCTCAGATGTGATAATATTAAGTCTTGTACATTCATTCACTTACTCAGTCACTCAACCTCTTCCTAGGCAAATCTTCCAAATCTCCGCCGTCTCTTCGTTGAGGCACGAACTGAGGCCGAAGAGAGCGCTATCTCACGGAAAGCTGCAAGTAGCATGAGATTGAGTTAGGCTGATTCAGGCTCATGTTGATTAGTTTTATAATATCGCCCTCTTTATGTCCTCGGTTGCAATCTTCGGTTTAATTGCTCAGCGACTCAACAAGCCATAGCACTGATGGGGTCATCACAAGCAAGTTACGAGCAGCGAGAGACTCAGGAGGGAACGACTTTTTCTCATAGATAAATGATCAATACTGATTCCTACTTCTACTGGTCTAACATCCAAATATAGATTATGAATGATTACCTGTATTTCTTGCCCCTCGAAACACCTGATCAAAGAATCACCTTGAAATCATCCTTCAATCAATACAAATCTCACGAGTATTGTTTGGGTAGTGTGCACATTCTAGTGCCCAGTGAAATAAGCTCCGACGTGCTGCTTCATACGATATCTTCGATCAGAAAATACTCATGGCACTATGTAATTTACTTATTTTCGTTAATGTGACCTCCATTAGTCTTAAGCGTCTCCCATTGTGTTGGGGTGAGGCATTTTGCACTCCAGGCGTGAATAGCTGAAATCTCATCTTTCAACGTCGTATTAACCAAACGATGTCGCCTTAACGATGATTTCTTCTCAAATAAAGATGAAACTATCGTGACCGAATATGCTTGACCACAGCCACCTAGAAACGAGTATTAATCAGCATTTGCTCCGTGACTAATGGGCTTTAGTTGTACCTGACATGTCTTCAATATCTACATGAATAGCTTCAAGCTGCTGCTTTATTTTTTCTCTGAGACTTTCCTCAGATACGTTAGGTGCTCCGTCCATAGTGTTCTGGAAAGGTAACTATGCAGGAGAGAAAACAACAGTGATCGTATTCAGTTAGTGTGGCGGATCTTCAGGTAATTAAATATAAACAGGCGGCCGCGTGCTCAAATCCTTATCTCGCGATGTTGCAACGAGCGATTTACACGTCATGAGTTTTCTGTTCATAAATCCTACCAAACTTTGTCTACGCCCCAGGATGAATACATCTCCTTTTACCAAGGCGGTTGTTTCTTCGATGAGAAAGCTGTAGGTAGAACTACCTGGTTTTCGTATGAGAAGCGTTTGACATCAAAAAAATTCAGCTATCCAGAGAAACTTGCAGATAGTAGTTTTGACAACACTGGATGTATGACTTACCAATATATACGATTCCTGTATTCTGATTAGCTCTGGCAGTAATCCTAGAAACACCTTGCCAACCGAATCACCCAAAAAGCAATTCCGTTCTTCTCGCCATCGACCTTACCTCAGGCGTTGCAAATGAAGCAATTTCTCGAAATAATTCGATAATTATCGCCTATCGTACAAAAACCTCTAACCCGAATGCGTCCACACATAAGGCTCATGTAGAATAGACCCGATCATATTTCGCCCCCTCAAATCTCTATCCCTGAACGACACCCAACAAACATCTCTCCTTAAACTTGTCCAGGCAGGTATCAGCGTTTATTGTCCTCATACAGCAGTGGATGCCGCAAGCGGAGGTGTGAACGATTGGCTGGCAGATATTGTATGCGGAAAAGAATCGGAAAGGTTTGTAGGCACACGAGCCCTTTCCAAGCCATCAAAACCCGAGAGTTTGGACTTACCTTTGCAACAGAGAGCCTCCAGCTTCCACGAGATCAATTATAAATCCTGTCAAGGATGCACCACTTGGCTTTGAGGATGCGGGGTATGGTCGGATCGTGAGGTTTCGATATCCTGTGACCCTGAAAGTCATCTTGAATAGAATCACATTGGGACTTGAGGCTCAAGGTGGTCTTTTTGTAGCAGTCCCCCAAAATATTCCGGCCGAGTCCAAGTCAGATATACGTATCTCATCCGTCGGGATTTGTGCTGGTTCGGGAGGATCTATGCTGAACAAACTCGATGTGGATCTTCTCTTTACAGGTGAGCTGAGTCACCATGAAGCCCTTGCTGCCATAGAGTCCGGCAAAGTAGTCGTGACAGCTGGACATAGCAATACCGAAAGGCTGTTTTTGAAAAGTCGACTGAAACCATTGTTACTGAACGAAATAAGACAGCAACTTCAACAAGATAAATTGAGCGCAAACGAATGGGGTGTGGATCCTCAAGACTTTACTGTGGATGTCAGTGAGGTTGATAGAGACCCATTCGAGATTGTCAGACTAAGTGACAACTAATTTTGGCGGTAAGTACCCATAGAAATAACATGCTTAAGTCATGGGCCGAGGATTTTAGAATTAAATCTTTTCATTGAACTCTAGCGTTTTTTATTTTTACCCAACTCTTTTCATTGGGTGGCTCCCCTCTCAGAGCTGCGTCTCCATCTTCCATACATTCAATCACATCAGAGCCACCCACTTCCCTATCCTTCCATCTTTGTAGAATAGCTCTAGCCCTCTCCCAAATCAGTTTAGCTTCTTCATGATTTCCTTCGCTCACTAGATTCCGTACTCTCTCTGGGATTTCCAATATGTTTCGCGCGGCAGCCTTCGCCTTTGCCATTTTTGCCTCTTGCTCAGCCCACTGGTGCTCAGCACCGTCAAAAGCCTCGCTCATGTTTTTCTTCATCTTCTCAGCCTTGGTATAAATTTCATCAATAACAACGTCGAGCGTGCAGGCAACTGGTTCCCCAGTCTCCATACTTTTCCTCATCTTTTCAATCGTCTCTGTGGCAGAAATAAGCTTGCTATAGTTGTCGTAGACCAGGGCCTTTCTCTCAGCATCCAGGGCTCTGATATCTCCAAGCACGCTATTGTAGGTCGCCAGCAATTCCATCAGGTTCTGGCGCTTGAGAATACGACGCACGTATTCCTCGGTATCAAAGTTCTCTTGATCGAGTTCGCTCGCTTCATAGAGCGGAAAATCGTGGATCGACGAGGCTTCCGACGCGGCGTCGTTGGCCTGCGACAGGTCTTCGCCCTTGGCGACAGCGGCAGCAGCCGATCTGAGCTTGTAGTATTCCCGTAGCGCCGCACGACTTCGTTTGGGGGGGGCTGCCGGGGCATCAGCGTGCAGGCTGGACGACGCTTCCGCGAGCCGCGGCAGCGGCAGATCGAGGGAGGGGCGTGACGAGGTCGTGGGCGTCGCGCCACGTCTCCCCGAGACCGAGGAGTCACGGGGCGAAGCGATGCTGGACATTGGATGGGGTAGCTTCTTCGAGGGCACGGCAAGCTGGACGAGTCGCTGCGGCGTGGGGAGATCTGATGCTGTTGCTCTCACTCGCTCGCATGACGTATTCCCCCTACACGCCGTCTGGGATCACAGCGTTGCTTAGCCGCGGGCGCGCCTCGGCGGTGGCGCTCGGAGATCGTGGTCTTGAACTCGTGAACAGAGACTCCAACTCCATGCTTAAGCTGCGGCCACAGAGGTCACTCAAACAAATGGCGTGGGCACGCAAAAATATCTTTTACCTAGATTTACTGCTGAGGGTGGAATTCACATTATTCCATCTTCCAACTGACGTTATCACATAATCTATCGCCACCGCCTGAACTACATGTATTAGCATTATGAAAGCTGCTCTAAGCTCTCTTCCGAACGCCATCCCCGTGCTACCTTTCTGTAAAGGAACGAGAGGTACGCTCATTGCACATAAACTATGCCTTAAAATTATCTCTACTTTTCTATGGAGGGTAATGAGTCTTAGGAGAATCATGACTATAAATAATCCTCGTCGATTCCTCAGGCCCCTATTATTTTAGGTAAGCACTTCCTAGCTTCTTAAGCGCAGCCCCTGCCCAGACCCCGTCATTTCTATGAGATTAGGCCAGATATTTGCCATCGGGCTTTTATCGGATTTACTTGATAGATGCTTCGTTGTATTATTTCGTAAACCTTTTTGCTCGTCTACCCAGTCTTGATGCAGTCGTGGCTAACGAGGCCTTCATCAACGTACTCGCATTCCCAGAAGAGGTTCTGATTGGTCTAATTTCTGTGGCCAGCAACTAGCAGAGTATGCCAGCAAGGATTCTGTCTTGGATGTTCTGTAAATTTCCTGGTACCGGCAGGTAAAACTCGGATTTCATTACTTGTTCCTCGGTGTTTGGTACATGTAGTGAGCTTCTCGTAAATCCATCGGCCCGGCACACAATATGGAGACATCCAATCGTAGCCACCCACAAAGTCTTGTGTCCCGATGAGTCTAGTTTCATTGCTCTTCATAGGTAAACATGAGAAAGAGCCCGTGAAAAAGTAAAGTACCTGACCAAGCGAAAGGCGAGTTTGTGGATGACTCTACGCCTAGTTAATGCGACGTTGACTTCTCAAGCAATGACCGTCCCTGTAGCCCGCTTCTGTATATTTCGACGGGGATAGAAAGCTGTCTAACTTCCTGAAGCTGTGGATGATGGTATTTTATTTCTGATTGAAACATAATATGGACCCGTCAACCTGGAGGTCATCTGACTGCGTTGTAGTCTGTCAACGCAGCCTCGTGGGCAACATGACTGTCAGGCAGCTGAAATTTCAAGTAACAAACCAGATTCTTTCAGCAACTGCCTAAACGCGAATTCCGACCTGACAACGTGTAGCACACACAAAACGATGATTTTCCCATACAATGTCTAATCTGTGCACATTTCTTCCAGGGTCTCTCAATCTTGTCAACTACAGAATCCTTGAGAGAATTTTACTTATCTCCGAAATGCTTTCGTCCCATAAATGATTTACAAACAGGTCGTTGTGGGATCAATTGATGATGGTAAACACCAGAGCAAGTCCGAAAGTCAACATCAGTTAATTATTCTAATCTTCCAAAAGAACCTAGGAAGAATCCCTCTCCTCATGTACATACACAATTTCGCTCCTTGCCTAGAGCCTGCTTGCAACTATTATTGCTGCGATCTCTAACCTCGCGATTACTGGTGTTGTTAAATATGGATTTCAGCCATATTAATATCATATCCAGCCTTGCGGGTATCGACATACATGTCTCAGCCTCACCAATAATATCCTTGGCGATGCCAGCCTCACTAGCGGTTAGCCTCGCGGATCTACCCCATAACACAGGTTATTAGATCTAAAGGCATGCTGTAAGCGTATCAGGAAACATAACTTTTCTGATGTAGATCTATAAACTCCTTTTACTAGTATGTACACAGACAACTAATGTAGTCATTTAGTGAGTTAATGATATCAATCTTCCTGCTCTTGGATTAGTTCTTGAAGATTGGCAGAAACAAACTAGCCTAAGCCTGTTGAACCAATATCTGACTCGCCAGGTCGATGTAGCTGAGAATCATGCTTCACGCTTTGGATCGGATGTCGACAATCTAGAGAACCGCCTCTAGCCGACCGTGAAATTATTTGTGTACTCTCCTTGTGGACCTCAGGGACCATGAAAGTGAAACTGTAGGTGTAATTCATTTCGTCTGAGACACCTTTTACCCTGCCATCATATAACCTTCTGCCTTGAGGAGACATTAGTTGGTTATTTCTGCAGGTTTGTCGGCAGTGGGGAGACTATCACAGGGAGAAGTTCATCTTGTTGTTTATCTGCATCTCAAGTTTCGGGCAACTATCTTGTTCACGCATGATAATGCCGATTTAAGCTCAAATCCCGTTACCAAGAGTGAAATCAAGACTGAGAAAGAGGGTGATCTCTAACCCGCGACTAAAAAATCTCGAGGATGTAGAAAACAAAAATTGAGTATTGAAGGGATTTCACGAGATGATAGAGATTACTTCATATCGAAAGTTTCAAGTTCGTCGATACTTTCAAGTAGCAGAGAAAAATAGCAGCCCGGCGTTCCTTAAGGTATCGAGGGCTCAAAGTGCCAAATCTCGGAATTATCTCTGAGATTAAGCAGCGTAAGTGTAAAGGCCCCCAGAATCACGCAACCACAGTTTGAAATGCACGGTTTTGTTTTGAAATTTCGAGACATATTCACAGGGTTAAAGAAGAAATAGACTAGAATTAAAAAGATATTTATAGAAATCTAACTATTGATATATTAAAACGAGAGCCTTAATATGCATGTAAGAATGAGTTACAATAGAGGGAACGGAAGATATGTATTGCGGACTGAATCATAGGATTGAATTAATTGACTTAATCTCTACTGTGCGCGTCCGCGAGTCCTTTTATAGTACACGCGTTAGTCTGGCGCTTACTCGTTCATCACCATTCCTTCCGTATACCGCGTCACCCGACTAGCACGTGATATGCTCTGTACCTTTAACCTTCAACACTCCCCCACAGAGCTTGTCTCGGTGCTCTATTTGACTCTAGTCGACTACACCCAATTGCGATTTGAACCTCTCAAATTTTATTCTCATCAACGGCTTTGTCATTCCATCTGCCACCATATCAGCAGTCGGAATATAAGTTACGTCAAGCTTTCTTCGTTCAAACAAATCTCTTATGTGATGATGACAAACATCGATATGCTTAGACCTTTCGTGCAAGTGGGGGTTTTTGACGAGTGCGAGTGCACCTTGATTGTCACCTAGTACTCGTACTAGCCCGGGGTCGTTTCCAATGTAGTGAGAGCAGCTCAGGTCTCGAAAGACCTGAGCAATCCATTGCCCTTGCTTTGCGCAAGCTGAAAGTGCCATGTATTCAGACTCACAGCTTGAAGTAGCCACTGATCTCTGTTTCTTGCTAAACCAGGATATTGGACCACCATAAAAAATTGCCACACTTCCGGACACACTCTTTCGGTCTGATTTGTCGCTCGCCCAATCGGCATCAGAATATACTACAAAGTGATCATATTCTCCCCCAGGACCAAAGCGAAGTTTCTGGGATACGGTTGATCGCAAGTAACGGAAAAGTTCCTTTAAGGCATGGCCGTGGTGCTCTGCTGGATCACTCA
>JAKRRZ010001377.1:0-11654 GCA_022627015.2 Podosphaera aphanis
CTTCTATGCAGGTCCGATGTTTTGACCTTCCTCGATATATGTATGTAGTCTTAGCGCGCTAATGATTCAAGCGAGGAAAAAATAGATCCCCTTGCCATACAACTAAAATAGCACAATATCCTAACTTGACGTACTTCCTTTGGTTACGTCATACAGGTCTAGAGCTTCGGTGAACGCTGAATGGGGGAAATGAAGTGCTTGCGTTGGTAACGATTCGATTTCGACTCTTCTTGGCTATCTCAAATATGCAGCGAACATATTGAGGGTTTATAGCCGGCACTGCGTGAAGGTGAAGAGTTCGACTTTGCCAGCCGGTGGAGTTGCTGTTGCTGTTGTAGGTTGGCATTATTGGCTAAGGAAAAATCTTTAAATGCTGTTGATAATTGGTTTTGAATTAATAGCGTGATGTTGCTGTCCATTGGATTTTGACGTTGTAAAGGAGTACTCGGTACGTGGACCGGGAGTTTAAAGTGTGATCGCGGTAATGGAATTTCGTAAGGTGCGAAGGATGTCGATGCCATGCCGTATGGAGTTCCAGACGGAGCCACGTGAGGTGAATACATTGATAGCGAACCCTTTCGTTCGTTTACTGGTGGCGGGTTTGTCGGGGGTTTTATTATTTTCTTTTGTCTTTTATCCTGATTTGGCGCCCTATGGCCCACGTAGGTGTCGACTTCAGTCAGATACAATGATGATATAGTTGTGATGAATATCATGCCTCGGATATCATTTGCAAGATTCACCACGGCTGTGGCAGGCGGCTTTTTCTTCACCCCTACCGAACTATACCATCCGTGAAACTCACTTAAGGGAAACCTCTCAAATGACCTTTGGTTATCCAGACATGTCACCATCATCATCGTAACTTCCCTCAGTAGGGTAAGGTCTGCTGGAGTCGAACCAACGATCTTCTGACTCGAGTGGAGTAGATATTCAGGCTACCCGAACCCTACTTGGAAGACCGGCCTGGACGGTATACCACTACACCATCCGACCCGGTTGCCGGGGATTCATTTCTTAAAACTTGTTTGCCCTTCTTCTGTGGACTTTGGCGGCGTGAATCTAGAATTTTATTTTCGGGATTTATGCCCCGTAGAGAATTTTTGGGTAAAGACATGTTGGTATTTGTGAATGCAAGAGTTTGCAGGTGTCTATTCAAAGAGCTTTATTGTCACAAAAAGGGAAATGTACGACAGGCAAGAGCTCAAGGTAAAGATTAAATCCGGTCCCCTAGCAGGGGCTGAGGTCTACGACGCAGAAGTACACGGAGCCATGGCAGCTCTCGAAGCAATCATCGCGAACCTCAGTAATCGGAATATATCAGCAATATACGTCATGCTGGACAATGCCGAAGCTGTGCAGGCTCTACGAACGGGAAAAACCCCATCCTCCTACTGGCGGGTCCGCAGATTCCGAAGAGCGGCAGAGGGCTCCACAGCTCCGGTCTGTGTGAAGTGGATTCCAGGTCACGAAGGTATACCAGGCAATGAGGCAGCAGACCAAATAGCACGAGAAGCGCTAGGACAGATCACTGACACTGAGGTTTCAGGGCCCCTCAGCTTAGCTTCAGCTGACCGCAAAGCCCGGGCACTGGCGCAGAATCTATGTCGGGATTGGTGGGACTCCGGGCGCCCAAAAAGATACGAGGATCTCAACTTAGAGATGTGTCGCAAGAAACCACCCGAACCGGCCACGGAGAATTTGCGTCATACCACCGCCGATGGGATCACGTCACCGCACCACTTCTTTGTGATTGTGGCAGGGAAAAGTCTATTGGCCATCTAGTTCAGTGTTGAAGAGCGCTGAACAGATGGTGCCAGATTAGTGGACGACGAAGAACCCTGCCACTTCAATTTCTCCTTGGATCACAAGGGTGGCCTATATTCGCGGAATATATTCAAGATAGCGGTATTTATGAAGGGGCAGTTCTTGGTATGGCGGGAGTAAGGGCAACCGATAGCTAGTATTTGCTAAGAAGGACGATACCGGCAATTAAAGGCGAAACAGGAATGGAATAGCTCGGGTGCGTGGTGGCCGAGATTGAAGAACTGCGAGAAGGAGCACAGGGCAGGTAAAGGCGTAAAGGCGCGAGACAAATTTTCTTTCATCTAGGTTATTTATTTCTCTGGGCTGCTGGGGTCAATTTGTTCAACACATTTATGTATTCTAGCATGGTAAAGATTAAATAAAGCAATGACGCTAAAAGTCTAAGCATACTCTACAGATACATTTATATATGTGGTTTGTATAAGCGAAATGAGAAGTGTTTAGTGTTTATAATCTTAACACCGTTACTCCGTGGGTATCGTAATCAAGTCCATTGTCCATGTGTGTCTTAATATCTGACAACTGGTATGTATACTGGTCGGGGATTTGTGAGGTCATTAATTCGTATCGCTTCAGGTTTTCTTCAATCATATCTACGATTATCCGCTCTAAAACACCCCAGTCATCGCCTTTTTTCTTCGAACTTGTTCATCTACAACTTTGTTGTTTTCGATCCTGAATGCGCATAACCTCGTAAGTCCACATAACTATCACGTTCACACGATTTAATGATGATCACTATATAAGTTTAATTGATCACAGAATTTGATAAACATGCGGAATAGAATTTACATGTACATTAAGGGAACAGCCAAATCTAGATGAGAATCCAGCAAGACCCCCACACCACATTTCTCGCCTGGTCATGTATGTGACGATGTTGAAGGCACACAGGACAGCCGTGGGTGGCTGAAATGCGTTCCTACGGCAGACATATACGGTTGAGAGTAGCAAGGGCTGTAAGGCGCCTGACTTCGAGTTATGTCTTCAAATGATGTTCGGTGTGAGTGCCCCCTATGTCATGTTGAAACATCGCTCCATGTACCGCACCAGGGTCATTCGTGTCATAGCACTAAGGCTGCATACACAAGAATGATTGAAAAAGAAGAAAAAAGGCAGGACGGATAGTAGGTGCTTGGCTTTATGGCTCGTGTTTTGGCTGTAAACAAACAAAGAGACCGAATGCAAGAATTCCAAGTGCACACTCTACACACCATATCTGAACTCCAACGCAGAGACCACGAGTGATACTTGGCATCTGATACCTGAAACCACACGCGGATTAGATCAAGCTAGTATCCGATATCAAGAGCCTCAAATACGTTCACATAGACTGGCCAGATCTCAAGAAGTGATAGCCTCGCCTGACTGAAGCAGTAGAACATTCGAAACAATAAGGTTTATTTGATGACCACTGATTCTTAGAGTTCGTATAATTTTGATTTGTAACGTGTGTAGGAAACCAACTTTTCAAAAGTGATTTTCCTTTAAAATAATCGCACGCCTTAAGTTTGAGCCGCCAGCGGAAACATAGTTAGTTATCAACGCTCACTCGCAATTCTCCGGAATTTGGACAAAGTCTTCGCCAAATACGATATAGAAAGAGTCTTTGTACTAAAATAGATACCAAATGCTGACATAGTCTTACTTATTTTGTGAATAATACTTGTCGCACCGTTCAGCCTATTCTCAAATTTTTCTGTGAACCCTTTTTGATTGCGCAAAATTAGCTACCATCACCCCAGGATTTATCATGATTCAATGGTTGTGTAGATGACAATTGTGAATATAAGTCTAGTTGTATTTACATATCAAGTGCACGGGAACTATATAGCCGAGCTTATACAACAATATCGTACAACCTATATCTTCCCTTTTGAGTGATTGATACCTTCTACGTACATCCTACACGTGTATTCTAACACTTTTTCTAGTCTTCGATAGTCTATTTCTCGTACTTGTGTTAAAATTTCAGAAAGTCTCTTTGTGCCGCAAATTCAAGACTGTTTTCTGGCCTTCCTTTGAGACTTCAGTCCTGCCTCTAGAGAATTTGAGCGGTTTAGGCTAATGTCCATGGGCTTCTCCAAAGCTGTTACTGAATACCTGAAGTATGTTCGGTCTTGTGGACCACCGGATGGACATTGAGTCGCCGGCATCGATCAGTAAGATTCCTTGGATGTCCTGTTTTTTCACTTGGTAACTGCCTTAAAAAAATTTAGTAAAACATTTGGAGCATTTGAGCTTTCTTCCAATAGTACGACATTATTTTACTTTGTTGACCAGCTCAACGATTCGCTCCCGCATGGCATTGTTCGATTCCAGAAAGTTGCTGCATGTATTTAGAACCCTCAATTGTAGTCAAAATCCGCTTTTAAAGATCAGATTCGATCAGGTGCTCGTGGGACCGAACTCGGTTAATGTATATGTATAGATTGCGATGGGATTCATGGCTTGTGGGCTTAGAAATATGTAGAGCTAGTGATGAGCGACATAGGCGTAAAAAATATACCGACATATTACTAGTGATTGGCCGCATTACTTTAATATTTTTTTCAATCACTACTTTTTTTGCGGCAAGTTTGGATTTTTGAATTTCTATACAGTAGGCTGGATTATATATACATGTTTGATTAAGTGTACAAATTTTTGAGTCATTCCAAGGTATTTTGCCACGCTGTCGGCTTGGAGTTCTCAGTCAGTTTTATTGCATCTTGTAGCTCTTCTGGGCCGGAAATTTCGAGTTCCATGTGAAGGTGAAGTCCAGTTCCAGTTCCAGTTTTTGCCCAAGTCGGATTGAAGTTCTTTTCTATAAAGTTTCTTTCGAACGCATGAGAAAATACTGAGAAAGTATCACGTTTATTATCAGCTGTATGGTCTTCTGCGTGTTTTCTAAGGTGGTCTAGACCGTAGCCCTAACACGCTGCCAGAGGAACAATTAGATCGGCATCTGGAGGCGGCGATCAGTGTATTGTATGTGGTGGGTATGTATACATGACGACGCTCGAAAAATTTCCCGTTCATATATGACCTATGACCGATTGATGTCAACGAGAAGCAGTCGCTGTCGCATCTTTGCATGACGCTTCAGCCCTGGAATTTTCGAGTAAATCTGAAGAACTCGTACTCATCGCTCGTCCATCCGCTGGGTGACGATGCAGAGTTACAGCTAACTTAGAATGTGTCATACAAGTATCAAGTTCTGTTTCCATCCTGATGGCAAGAAGAAAGCAAATATTTGTCGGAAATTAGATTTTCTGATAGACAGGTTGACGACATGACATAAAAGAGACCAGTCTATTTCGTTCGAGACGAGTAGTTTAAATAACGTGGCCTAATCGCTTCGCAGTAACATGGGCATCTAGCTTTTTTTGTTGATACTTGAAGTTTTGCTTTGTGTACTGTGTACTAGTACTGTAGTACATGTACCTTTGTTCTATCCTTCGTGGGACTTTCTTACAAGAGAGAAAAGAGTATATGATTGAATGAAGATGAACGCCAAAAATACCAATTAATAATAATAAAGAATAGGAATTGAGTTTGTCTTGCATATTGAAATAGCCATGACGCGTGTGTAGGAGTAATTGGTAATTAATTGTGACAGCTTTCCGTAAGCTTTAGCTGGCTTGGCTCGATTCCGATAAAGTTTTTCCTTTAGCACCTTGAGTGGAGAGACAGGACGTGAATCTAGCTTCTTCGTGAAAGGAATCTATTGTAATCATCTTGGAAGTTTAAGGGGATGAAGAGCTTGATGTTTGTGTCTCTACATATGATTACTGCTACACAATTCAATGCGAAAAAAATCTTCTAGTAAATCCTAAGCGCACGGACCATTTTTTTAGGAAAACACGAATTACAGTAAAATATGGACCCTCCTTTCACGGCAGACGTCCAGAATTTTACGTCTTTGTGTACGACACCAATCTCTATCCTTGACACAAAACTTCACACCTCAGCGCATCTTCTACTCGAGATCCTACTAACTATAGCCCGTCAGCTATTTAATAGTCCACTTTGACTTCTTAAAAATATCGGTATTCTCGTCATCCGGCGCATCAAGCAACTTCAAATTAACTCTCCTGTGTAAAGAGTGGTTAAGATAAAAATATGCCTGCACAGATGTCTCCAAGCTTTGCCACCACTGCTGGGCAAGGCTCTACTCGTGATTCCAGAAATGGAGGGAGGAGTGATAGTCGTGGGAGTGGGGACTGGTATGTTCGTTCAAACTCTCCCGTCATCTCACATGGTGTAAATCTTGCATGTCACTCTAGTGGAATATGATTTCTCGATGCATCGATACTGTGTGGATATTAGCAAAGCTACTCAGCAAAGAGTTTCCTTAGCATTCTAATCAATCTCTCTTCAACAGATCATAATTTCTCATAACTAACCAGCGACTTCATTACAGGAGCAGAAAAGATAGTAGGCCAAACGTGAACGGCACCCTGACCCTCCGTCGCTCTACAAATCCTGTAGGACAAGTAGCTGTGCAAGGTGAACAATCAACGCAAAGTCGACCAGAATCATTGGAAACGCAGCAACAAAGTTTTGAGCACCCTCAAAACTTTCGATACTCGAAGCAAGATCTGCTAGATATATACAAGCATCAACAAGAATCTGGTGAGGTTTATGCAGGTCACGTCTCAAATTTGTATGCCGAGGGTTGGGCCCCTGATGAATCCCAGGGATCTAGCAGTCGAACCGGGTGGGGAAAAAATGGTGATGGGAGAGATTATTATGCCCCCAGCTTTTGCTGGAATCTACATGGCGATACTCAACCTATTTGTCTCGAGGAAATGACAGACCAAGAAAAAAGAGTAAGAGGCTTTTGTAGCTTTTGTAGCTTTTTTAGCTTTCTTGTAAGATTACGCGCAGAGCTAACTCTCATAGCTCTTCAATGGCGATATAAACTCACACATGAAGCCTCCTCAATCTCAAAGTTCGAAAGATTCTACACTGAATATACGCAAGCCCCCTACGTCACTTGGACAAAACTCCAGCAACTTCTCTCCCGTAGCTAGTCGACCTGGTACCAGGAGGCAACAGAATAGTGATTCGGCAGGTGTCAGCTTAGCTTCTCCAAATGAAACCAACAAGGCCTCTCGTGATGATCCAGCTCTATTTTTTGGTCGCAAATTCGACTCCAAGGAAGACGCAGATGAACGGCTTGATGACGCCAAATCGAACCTTAACATGGAAGGAATCATGCGTGCTAATCCTGCCGGAAGCTTACCGGGCCCTGGACAAGCATCTCCTTGGGGTTCTTCGTCAAACGCGGCCATTCAGCCGATGGGTACGTTTGGAAATTCTGTTTTTCCAACTTCAATGAATTCTCCAGCTTTTAGTGACAAACGACCACTGCCTCCAAGGACTGGAAATCGCTTCTTTCAGCCTTCTACTAAAGACAATGTAGAAGACTTGTCTAAGGTATCCGAAAAATCATGGAGACCTAGACAGCGTACAGACACTGATCCCTTTGCTGATGAGGATCCTTACAGGGGTGCGGCTTTAGTTGGCGAAAACGGTGGCCACTCTCTTCAAAGAATTCAAGGCTTAGAGACTCCAGCACGAGAAAGTTCTCGTGACTTTGGTATGTCAGAAATTCCCGGTTTTCGCGATGCCTTTCAACGTGAACATAGCCACAATACCCCACGAGCTGATAATGGTCACTTGGAGCCTTTAAGCCCATCTGACACAAATCCCTACCGTAGTCCTGCAGGTCCCGACGAGAGGCAACAGCAAAATGTTGAAAGTTACGATGCTGAGCCTCATCCATCGGACAGAGGACACGGCTTGGGGGGGATTATCGAATCTAGTCAGGCTCCCTTCGGAAATATACACAGGGGATTTCCAGGAATCTCCTTCGAAGGGAGTGATCGTAGTCAAACCTCAAGCACTACAGGATCTCGAGCACTTCCGCAACTGGGTGGTGGACTGCCCTCCCTTGGTGCCATCGGAAGTTTGGGTGGATGGCTCACAAACGGGAATCCTTCAGGAACTCCAGATCGTGAAATTAGACCTGGATTCCCCTCGACATTTGGAAGCTCAATCTTCGGCTCTCTTGGAGAGTCGCCCGGCCTAGTCAATGTTTCTGGGAGCTTTGGATCCACTCCTATCGGTAATGCTTCAGTCAACGCTCCTTCTGGCCGTGGAAGTAAGCTTGGATCATTATTTCCAGCTGCCATGCAAGCCCAGATGCAAACCACGGAAATCGAATCCACTGTGGATGGAGACACAAGACAAGGCAGCGCTTTTGGCGCAATCGCAAGGAATACTTTCCCACCCCCACGTGACAACGATAGTCCGATGCGGACGAGTAGGCATGCAT
This sequence comes from Podosphaera aphanis, assembly GCA_022627015.2. Taxonomy (NCBI): domain Eukaryota; kingdom Fungi; phylum Ascomycota; class Leotiomycetes; order Helotiales; family Erysiphaceae; genus Podosphaera; species Podosphaera aphanis. Next base: position 8,153 of record JAKRRZ010001377.1, read on the forward strand.
TTGATGATTTGTTTCCTCAGATCGATAACTCTCGCACCTCTGTGCCCATTCAAATTTCGGAGAACTCTCAGGCACCTACAAATTCATCATATACTACGACTTCCCAGCAGAACTTTCAACCCCCTCAGACTTCTGAATCGGTTCCAAACCAGCAGTTACCTACTGCCCAACAGCGTATGATGGTAATGCCTGATAGAATGCGATGGGTTTACCTAGATCCTCAAGCACAAGTCCAGGGTCCATTTTCAGGACTTGAAATGCATGATTGGTACAAAGCATCTTTCTTCACGCCAGATTTATCTGTCAAGAAACTTGAAGATGCAGATTTTGAACCACTTGGACAGCTAATTCGAAGAATTGGTAATTCAAGAGAACCATTTCTTGTGCCCCAAATCGGTATTCCACACGGCCCGCCATCAACACAGCCAGGAACTTCATTCACTCCGCCCGCCGCTGGACATGGTCCCGGAATAGTGCAGCCTGGCGTTGTCCAGCCTCCTTTTGCAGGTTCTTTCCCCAGCTTCGGCACAACTTTAACAGCCGAACAACAAAATAATCTAGAACGCCGTAAGCAAGAAGAGCAGTACTTGATGGCTCGCCAAAGAGAATTTTTAGCCCAACAGCAGGTTAATATGAAGCAGATGCAAATCGGAGCTATTCCCTCTACACTTCATCACTCTAATGTTCACAATCTTCAAGGTCAACCCAGCTTTGGAAATATTTCTTCACCAATAGGTTTAGCACAGCAACCAAATCTACCCGCTGGTCCAGGTTTCTTCGATGGATTATCAAGGCAAATTCCCACTGGTGTCCTTCCTGGTGAATTTTATCGTGATGAGGATCTTGCACGACTTAGTCTCCGAGATCGCCATGGGTTTTTTAACGCCCCGGTAGCTGCTGCTGTACCTCCTAGCCAATCACAGCAAGTTGGTCCGCTGTTTAACCAGGCAAATACTCAAAATCAATCCCCCAGAATCGAAGATATAGATTTCGCTGCCCGGCTTCACGAATTTGAACAACTTCAGGAGCAACAAGAAATAGATGAAGTGACCCAAGCACAAATGGCTTTGCAGAAGCCAAGTGATTCAGTCGACACATCACAGCCATTTCAGCAGATTCAGTCATATGAACAACCAATACTATCCCAGAAAACAGAAAGATCTGAAGTTTCGAATTTAGATACTCTTTCTATGACCCAACGCGTGCAAAAAGCAGCGACTGAAAAACAATCTAAAGTAGCTACTGCCTCTCAGCCAGAGTCTCCTTGGGCAAATTTTAATTCTAACCTACCAATGCCATTTCCGCCATCTCAATCAGCTGCCCCTCTTCCCGCACCAACAGCCCAAAGAGGCATTTCTAGTCTACCAGAGTCTTTAGATGTAGAAGAATCATCTCGATCTCGAACTCCAGAAGTTACAAGCACAACACCCTCCATTGCTCCATGGGCAAAAGAGCCCGTTGAAGCCCCAAAAGCTCTATCTTTAAGAGAGATTCAAGAAGCAGAGGAAAAAAAAGTTGCAAAAGCCGAGGAACTTGCTATCGCCACACGTCGTGCAAACTATGAACAGGAGTTAAAATTACTTGCATCCCAGCCAGCTGCCCCGGCACCTGGCCTTCCTACAACTGCTACCTGGGGTAGTACAACCTCTCCAGTCAACTCAACTCCTACGAAGTCGGCATGGGCAAAACTTGTCACAAAAACCCAAACTCCGGCAAGCAAGCAGAAAACTCTTGCAGATATTCAGAAAGAAGAAGAGTTGCGTAAACAGAAGCTTGCCGCTGTGGCTGCCACGCAATCTCCTGCCGGCAGTTTCGGCAGTAAAAGATATGCTGATCTTGCGAGTCATACCGCCGCAAATGCATCCTCGACTAGCGGTCCTGCTTGGTCAACTGTAGGAGCTGGTGGTAAGGTGAAAGCTCCAATAGGTCCAGCAGCATCAGCACAAGCACCAGCTGCCCGATCTGCAAGTGCCCATTCTATCACATTACCAACCCGCCCGAACTCAAAGCAAACAGCTACTACGAGGAGTGCTACTACACCAGCAACCAACAGTGTTAGCACTGCGCGGGACGAATTCACAAAGTGGGCAAAAGCAACGCTAGATAAAGGCCTAAACCCGGGAATTAATGGTATAGTTCTCACATGAAAATGATCACTCCTTATGCTGATTTTGATTTGATAGTTAACGACTTTGTCGTTATGTTGAGCAGTTTTCCTTCCGAATCATCAATTATTGCAGACAGCATCTACTCTCACTCACAGACAATGAATGGTAATGATTTTGCCATGGAATTTATCAGACGTCGAAATAATGCCGAAAAAGGTATCATTGAATCTGTAAACAGTGGTTCGGGAACTTCCTTGTCGCACTCTGGCGATAAGTCGGGTGGATGGAGTGAAGTTGCTAAGAAAGGACCTCCGAAGGAAGAGCAAACTGCGGGCTTCAAGGTTGTGCCTAGTAAAAAAAAGGGCAAGAAATGAGTAAAATAATGTATCAACGATGTATGATTAGATGTTGCATTGGGATACGTCCAGTAAAGCGTTCAGTACAGCGGGCTGCATTTAGATGATGAGTTGTCTCAATAATAACGTTTCCGTATTTCTAGGTAGATGTAAATGAAAAAGTAAGCGGCTGCGTCAAATTAATCGTTGTAGCCGCCATCCTTAGAACTTCAATCCCCCAAAACTTTACAACCAAGTCACGCCTAGTATAATCACAGGTATGCATGAGTCAAATGTGTAGTTTTGGGCTACTTTATCACAAACATGTATACCATTTTGAGTGTTACTACGGCACCGACTTCAAGCCCTGATGCCGGCATCAACATGTTCTATGGACGTGTCTCTGATGTGAGTCTGTACTCAATAGGCCAACCTCAGCAGTGGTGCCCTACGTGGACAAACTCCAACGTAAAATACTCCTCGCTGGGAGTCAATGTTTGACTACGAACGTCACGACCAAATTTGACTCGGTAGGCCAGTTGGTCAGGATGACTTTGGGCTTCGTGGTTGTGATTACGGTAATTATGGGTTCAAACGATGGTTAAGGTGCTTGTGGTAGTGATTGTTAAGGTTAGGATTATGATAACGATTACGGTATCCGGTGACGGTGATGGTGCTTGTGATGGTGACGGTGGGAGGTAAGTTATCGAAGGAGAAAAATTGAAGTTTGAATTACGACAAACGACTTGACGTTGTGAGCCCTATACGGAGGCTTGTCGTGTTGTATATCCCCAAAAAGACTTCTAACCGAGATTACTATTTTCCAAAAAACAAACAACTCCCAGCGCCGATCCAATATATCCTCAGGAATCTAACGCAAGTGATCACGCGCTGGATTAAAGTGATGTTCACGATCCGGGTGAGCACTAGTGACTGTCAGAGACAGGCCGCCTCATAGCAAGTCATGATATCACGTGACATTATATCTTTCCATTACTTTCGTCATCCTTCCATAACCTTTGACCCAGTTCGAAGTCATGTTCTTTGTAATTCTCTTGA
>JAKRRZ010001378.1:0-11650 GCA_022627015.2 Podosphaera aphanis
ACCTCAGGCCAATTAATGATCTTCATTTACTAATGAGGCCAGTAGGGATAAAATGAGCTAGTAGGGGCTATACCCCTGAAGCGAGGTTTGGCCCCACACACAGACATAACCGTGGCCATAGAGTATGGTAAAATCACCATACAAATTATCCTTGCTATTTCATTAAAGCGGGGCACGCCTTTTTAACTAGGACTAACGGGCCCACTAAACACCCCTGTTTTGGACCCACTGTGCCAAATCTACCCATGAAGCATAGTACTGTGCTGCTACGGTAAGTTTTCCCAGCTCCACTCAAAAGGTGGGTCTCGATAGGGTATATATGCTTTCGCTAGCCTGAACTGGAAAGCTTGGCAGTTGATCTATGAAAATTTATGAAAATACCTCAAAAATTTGTATGTGAAATTCCTCACGCAAAATGTTTCCCAGCTTCTAATTTTGGTTCAAAAAAAGTTATGAATTCATTATTCTAATTATCCAGTTCATAATAAGTTATAGAGGCTATTATTTTGTCGGGCCACCTTGCTTCATAAACGGCCCTGATCCTGCTTAGCATCGACTCAACTAGTTTTTCCAACTCATTTTCATCCACGGCCCTGTCCCAAGCTTCTGCCACAATCCTTCGAAGCTCATCCTGTGACCTATTATTTCCCGGAGCTAAATCAGGATAGTGATATGCGATATAGTCCTTCATCAGCTTCCAGACATGCTCTATGGGGTTCAGGTCAGGGGAGTATGGTGGCCATGTAATCGGAGTGATGTTTCTCTCCCTAAGCTCATCCATAGTTTGCCTTGCCTTGTGAGGTGGGGCGTTGTCCTGCATTAGTTGTATTTGTGGATGACTCGAAATCATGCCGTGGATAAGAGGTACTATCCTCTGACAATATCTATCGGCAGTTATACTGCCCCACTCCTTCTCCCAAGTCAAGGAAGGGCCCTTTTCGCTCCCAAAAAAAGAGCCCCAAAACATCCATCCAATATTCTTCCGAATGTTGCTTATGACACATGTAGCTTCAAAGTTTTCATCTACCTAGATGATAGATTAAGGTTAGGAATCTCAAGTTTCAGACAAAGTAGGCGGAACTCACTTTTCTCGTGATCCAAATACTACTATGTCGTCCATCAGTCACCCAGGTCTCATCTGTCCAGAGAACCCTCATCCAATCTTCTTTGTTCCAGTGAAGATGTTCTGTAGCGAACTCAAGTCTCTTTCTCTTGTTTTCTGCAGAAAGAGGTGGTTTCGAAGCGGCAATACGACGGGCATATCCCCTTCTAGACATTGCCCGTTGGATTCGGAAAGGAAACACGGAAAAGGAAACAAGTCAAACAGACCACGACAAACGAAACGCCAAAAAGACACGTCGCAAAGAACCACCGACAACAACCATCACAAAGAAAGGTCCCCCTACAGCCAACAAAGGATCTCCTCCACCAAGTAGAGATAGACAAGGAAACATCACCGTACACAGGAGTAGATCCTATAGGTAGTCGAGGCACATAGATATCATCCGTCGGGTATAGTCTACCAACTGATAGTCTTCTAGCTGTGGTATATCTGGACTGTACTAACTCCTCTTCACTCGTCCTGTGTTTCTCGACTCTGGGCATTACATCTTGTCACTATGGAGATACCGACTACGACTCGTAGGCTCGCAAAGAGCGAGGATGTGCCAGAAAGAGCCACACCCACCCCCTTGGACAAAATAGACGAGAAGATATCGAAAAGGTTCTCCAGTATACACTTGGCCTCTCGAAGTGAGAGCTCCAACTCCACTCACAAAGCTGTATCGGCGTTCATGGGGGTAGAGAGTGCTCTCTCGGTGATGTCGGACATAAGGTGTATATCGTCCAAGATGCTTCTAGTGCAGGAGAGCATACTGGAGGCGATGCGCGCGCAAGAGGAGAGAGCGGAGCAAAGGCACGCCCAGATGTGCGATATACTCATGTCTATGTCCACAGAACAAGTGGTGAGGGGCTCGTCCCTTTCGGGACATCTCGCAGGAAGTGGGGCGTCTGCTGTAGGGGGCAAACAGAAATACTACTACGGCGAGTTGAGCCTGTCTACAGGACAGAGCATGATATCTTGTATACTGCTTCATCTGGACGTAATGCTAGCTGGTCATCCCCAGTTCCGAGAGCTGGTAGGGACTGATTCCACTTTTATGTCGGAGAAAGAATGGAACAGCATATGTGTCTCCATACTGTCTGTATGCCCCCCTAGTATGGGAGAGACACGAAAGCCAAAGCCAAGCGAAGCCGACTTCATGGTAGCTGCCAGGATATTCGCCTCCACAGAGAAGGGTAGGAAGCCAGTATGTGACCCGCACAACATACTGCAGTCTCTGGCGGAGCTCACAAGTATATTGAGTACTGTAGAGACATGCAGAAAATGTGCCCTTATGTGTGTGGGGGTGTTGAGCCCAGAGAGGGCTTACAGAATGTCTCTCTTACAATATCCATACGTGGATGAGAATGGTGCACTGCGGGTGTCTAGGCCCGCGGGTGGGAAGTCTAGCAGAGCGTTTCACCAGAGGGTGTGTAAGCTCTCTATCCAGCGCAAGAAGGAGTACATGAGCCACATCCTGTGCTCCGATATGTCTCCAGTGGAGGCACTAGACAAAGTCGAGAGTGCGAGGTGACACAGGTTTTTTAAAAGACCCCACCGCCTCATATGTTGGGATTCCTCAGCAGGAACCCAATAGTGATGCAGATATGTGATGCTTCGTCCACCGTCCCCGTCACCGTACCCAGGCATTCCTCCACCTTCTTGCCAGCCGCAGCGTCTATCTTGATAGCCTCCAGTACTGAGCCTACCACGCCACTGCTGTGACGAGAGTTCTCTACGGCAGCCTCCAGCTGTCCCGACACAACCGTAGCAGCAGGGGTGTTCATGTCCGACAGGTAACAGCACACAATCCGAAGCGAGGCGCACTGGTGGCTGTCCAGCTCCACAGAGGCTATGCTCCGCGAGACCCTTCTTGACAGACTTGATCCGGCGGTCCTCACAGACGCCACCGATCGCAGCGAGGCCATAGACATAGCCTTCCTCGGAGGCTTCGACGGTGTGACAGGACGGCTGTCTCCTCCAGGTACACCATCGAGGAACTTTATCGCCCCTACTACAGGCTCTGTGGTGGAACCCTGAGACGGAGACATCATCTTGTACGATCCGGTGGTGGTCGAGGCTCCACTCTTGCACCAGTCCCGTTTGTTCCCCCATTCTGCGGGCTTTGCCACGTTCTGGTTCCTACTTGAGTCCGACATCAGGGACGTTGTTATTGCCGCCTGTACCACTGTATCCCTGAATACGTATAGGGACCGTATGAACTCGTCTTTGGCCTGCTTCAGAGGCGGCAGGTTGTCATTTATCCCAGCTGCCTGGTACGCATGCTCCAGCTGGTCGTAAAAGTCCTGCGTGCGGACTGCGACATCGGTTATCGCTTGCATTGACTGCTCTCTCAGGTCGGACATCTCGGATATGTATTCTGATATGCTTGTTGTAGGTAGGGTGCGGGTTCGTTGTATTGCCTTAAATATGGATGTGCTTGCAGACTTGTTGTTCAACGTGAAACTACGCGACCTCGGGTCGCCCCTTTCGTACTTGGCTATGATGGCTGGGTTATGGCATTACCCTCTATCAGGGGTTGAAAAGGTATAATTTTAAAGTGTGTTTCTCACTTTAAAATTATACCTTTTCAACCCCTGATAGAGGGTACCTTCTCACTCACTCCAAAATGACTGAAGTGTGCGTAGGCGAGCTCGAAATAGGTTAATTGACGGTGCTCTGGAGATGATGTAACAAAGGCTTCAATCTCGTCGACCTGTTCACTGCTCAAGACAAGGGGGCGACCGCTACTCTTTTTAGGAGAGAGATGGACAGCATTTGCTGCATAGCGAGCCTGGTGATAGGTCACTTGGAGTCGTCGCGCGATCTTTTGGTAGCTGTAGCCTTCTCGGGCCAGAGTTCTCACCTGCCAATTTTTAGAGACGACGTATGATTTAGCTCTCTTTTGACATAATACTTACTTCAATACGTTGTTCTTTTGTCAATTTTTTTGCTCTGGAATGAGCATGAGATTGAAGAGAGGTTGATGATGGTGGAGGCGTCTGTGGACGATTCATCTTGCAATGATTTAACTGATCCATTCTTTAGCATCCTGAATGAATTATTTAACTTCAGAATTTTCTCAACTTACAATCGGTATATTTAAGTCAATCTACTCAAGTGATGGCGTCCTAGTGAGATCTGTGATGGTATTGCTGAACAATAGTGGAGGGGCAGACGTTCGGGAGAAAACTCTGTGAAAGCGAGGCTAACCAGCATAAAAATGACAATCCTGACAGATAAGGCTCACATATTTTAGACTTTGGGTTAGATGTCATAGGCCCCATAGACTTCCACTTTTAACCCCTGAAGCGATATATACCCTGCACAGACCCACCTGGGAAAACTTACCGTAGCGGCACAGTACTAGTCAAAAATTTAGGGCACGTGAAGCTCCCACCACAAAGTTAATTTTGATTCTGAAATACTGGGCAAAATAATTGTCGGTTCTCGTTCATTCTGGATGACACCTCATACAATAATAACAATTTTCAAACGCCCACAACCTTACACCAAAGGCAAAAATTCAAATTCAGACAATAGAGAAGCCTTGTGGAGATTTTTATCTAACTTTCTGTATGCGCAGAATTTAATTGAATAAGTTCGTGGTAGACACGTAGTCGTTCAAAAATAAGGCAAGTTTTGAGTCGCGCATGTAAATACTATTGTCCACCCAAGCCAACCGATATGCTGTAAAATGCTGAGCGGTTATTGTGTTAATCTAATTATATTGACCCCGAAAGATGCGAGCAGACAGTCTAATATCGTATCTTGTTTGTTTGAACTTCAGGAACTTTGCACTTTATGGAGTGTTCGGCTGTACGATCCATCGAGAGAATTGCTCTTAACCTCACTGCGCTGTAATGTTGAGGATACGAATAAATGACTATACGAATTTACGATATCGATCGCCTCGCTTGTATTTGTATAAAGTACAGGTTGTCGGAACCGTGCTGTTATCTTTAGGCTGATCAATTGATCAGACCTGTCTCCGTGTAATACGATCATTGTCGGAGTCGGAGTCCGATGGCGATGGCGTTGGCGTTGATTGAATTATGTTTATAATGTTTAGATATCGTATAGGAGGAGGGACAGGTCAGATAGAGTTCATTATATCTAGCATATAATTTGAACCCGTTGACCAAATCATTTCTATTTTTTCTCACCCTTTCGTTAAGTGAACCTATATTCTTTATACGTACAAGAAACCTCAATGTTAGATACTTAATCTAGATTGCCCGAAATTCTCTTAAAGTTGGTTACTTTTGCTAGCTGACGTTACCATTACCACTGCCATTTGCGCTGCCATTTGCGCTGCCATTTGCGCTGCCATTTGCGCTGCCATTTGCGCTGCCATTTGCGCTGCCATTTGCGCTGCCATTTGCGCTGCCATTTGCGCTGCCATTTGTTTTTTATTAGTTTTTCAGTCTGAAGTATCGAGTTATCTAAGTTGGGCTTCCAGTTACAAGAATCCATAATCTAGAGATCGAAAGTTTCTCCATATGGACATGTAAAATAATAACAGTGGAATATGTCAGCAACCTCAAGTTGGCTATAGTGACGAAGGCGTCGTTGAGTTTTTCTAGTTTGTTCCTTGTTAACTGCGTGATCCGGCCCCAGTCATGGTGCAATCTGTCATAACCTGTACTAAGACAATCAAGTAATCTTTAGGCCGACATTGCTGTGACAACTAAGGGAATCGATGCCTACCGGATGGACATCCGATTTACGTAAAGAGAGATACTGTAAGGCTTATCAGTCAACACCCTCTGATTTTGTGTGCTTATTCGTCTGAAGATTGTCCAAGGATCCAAACTGGCTAGCTGTTGCCAGAAATCTACATGAACCTGCTGGGGATGGATAACTTTGTGACTATAATTACCGTTTTTTGATGTGAAGAATCCTGAGAATTATTATTCTTGGTTGGAGCTAGATTTTCATATACCGACATGATAATAGTAGGTTTCGCAAGATCCTTAATCATATGTACGGAGATGTTATTGTTTGTCTCACGGGCTGATATCTCTTCGTATGCTCGCGGCAGCAGTGGGCCTCAGTAAAAAAGGCCAGTCTCTAAGAATTATATTAATAATAGCCGGTTCCCCGACTACTAATTACCTGTAAATGCTCCTACCCAATCGATGACATTCGAGGTGCACGTTCATGTAAAACTTCATGTCACACCAACACTTTCATCTATTATGAATCAGTGAACAGCTGCGGTATGATGACAGATTATCGTAATCTAATGATTTAACCTACGCGCCTAAGGTGTTAAGATGTAAAGCACCTAATGTGAACCTTAATTTATTTCTCTTCTAGAAATCAACTGCATCCGGCCTTTTCTACAGTCAGTCACCCATTCCTTCGTATTCAAATTATTACTTCAGTTGTGGATGTCCTAAGACTAGCTAGTAAAACCACTTGGCTTTTTTAGCAACGCCACCAAGGCCAAACCTTATCCACACCCGGCACTTACCCTTATTTACTTCACCGACCGACGTCCGATTTTCTTGGAAATTTTCAATTTTTTCTTTTTCATAAACAAGGTTTCAACTGTGCAAGAGAGGATTCGCTGAGAGAGATTCTTCCAAGTGCCTCAAAATGGCATTATCCAAGACGACCCGGATCTTTCTTATGCTGGCAGTTGACACGGCATTTCTAGTTTTAGAGCTTGGAGTTGGTGTTGTGGTAGGATCGCTAGCATTAATGGCTGACGCTTTTCATATGGTACGAGAGAATCGCAACGGCACAGAATTTTCCGCGTACTCATAAGTCTACAGTTGAACGATATCATTTCCCTCAGTGTAGGCCTATGGGCAGTTGTTGTGGCGAAAAAAACTTCATCTGATAAATACTCTTTCGGGGCGCGTGTACCCCTCCTACTTGATTTTGAGTGCACCGTTTCTAACTTATATCAGTATTTTCGCGCTGAAATATTAGGCGCCTTCTTCAATGCTGTCTTTCTTATTGCTCTTTGCTTAACCATCACCCTTGAAGCTACGCAGCGACTCATCGACCCCCCAGAGGTTAAAAATCCGGAACTAATACTTATTATTGGGTGTTTAGGTCTTGCCTCAAACATTCTTGGCTTTTTTATCCTTGGTGGACATGGCCACTCACACGCTCCAAACCACGACCATTCTTCACATGAACATGATGAGCAGACTAATTTTCTTGCCTACAATTCAAGTGAAGAAATAGAGGGAAGTCACAACCATTATCACCAGGACGAGCAGCACGGACTTATGGACCAGCATATTTCTCCTTCAGTCGAAGTACCTAGTAGAAATAAGCCCAGACCTGGTCCGAACTTACCTTTTATTACATCGGAAGAGAGCTGCACTGAAACAAGCGTAGTCTCTGACAAGAGAATGTCAAAGAGAATAAGCAACAAAATAAGTGGCCAATTTTCTCAAGGCGGGTATGGAATACACCCGGCAAGCTTTCGGCAGAGTATCATAGCAGCATGCAAACCTAAAATTAATGAATTATGCAATGACGATAGCTCACTGTCTATCGATATGCCCGAAGAAGCTAGTGACGGTCCAGAAGTCTTTTCAAGAGAGAGCAGCCCCTTAATTTCGAAGCCACATTCCCATCGGAACAAAAATAATGCTGGTATAATTAAGGAAAGACCAGAATCACATCATGGGCACAACCACGTCAAGTTAAAAAAGTCAAAGAAAGGGCTTCACAGTCACGACGATATGGGAATGAATGCAATGATACTCCACGTTATTGGTGATGCTCTCGGGAATGTTGGGGTAATTATCTCGGCTCTAGCGATCTGGCTCACGGAATGGCCCGAGAGATTCTACGCTGATCCTGCCGTCTCATTGTTTATCACACTAATCATTATTCGATCAGCAATACCCTTAACTATGGCTACTGCCAAAATTCTCCTTCAGGCGACTCCAGACCATATACAGGTTAATCAAATCCGGGACGATATTCAGGCTCTTGTTGGTGTCGTCAGTTGTCACCACATTCATATCTGGCAATTAAGCGACACTCAAATTGTTGCATCTTTGCATCTTCAACTGGAACTTTCCACGAGTGAAGCGACCGGTGAAAAATATATGGAAATAGCTAGAGCGGTACGAAAATGCCTACATATTCATGGCATCCATAGTGCAACGATCCAGCCTGAATTTTGTTCAGACAAGGATCACGCCCACTTTTCCGGAGATAATTCAGTTCATGTTTTACAAGATTTTACCGGTAGATCAAGATGTGGTCTTAGTGACCAATGTTTATTAGAGTGCGTCGATGGCTGTTACGGAAAGACTTGTTGCACTCAACAAGATTAAGTACGTCACCATGAACACTCTCATCACGAAGGTCATAATCATAGGTGATAATTAGCTTTCAATTACTGGTCGATAAAATAAGTTCTTGCAGCTGGGTATCAGAAAAGCTGTTTCTAAGGCTCTAACTATGAGATTGCGGTATAATCGGTTAGCTCCTGCATATTATCTTGGTATTTCCGGTGCAGATAGACAGGCAGGCATCAATTTGTAAAAAGCGTCATCACGGTGAGATAGCGTATAATCTCGAGCTCAAAGTCAAAGTCACCTTTGAACTAAATCGATTCTCAATAACCTGGGGGTATTAAAATTCTTAAATTCCTGTTTATTCTGATTATCAGTACCACCGATAAGGTTCAAAGCCGATAATATTTCCCGAGTCGAATATCACCTGATGTGGTGTATTTCGTAGGAAGATGCAACTGCGAAATAGAAAGAGGGTGAGTGGAACAATATTTCTTTTTATACTTCTCAAGCTTTCGAAAAACTAGAAGCTAACCATAGCCCATGATAATGATAGAAAGAGGAATGATTTACATTTCGTTCTCACATGTTCCTAATGTATAATGAGCATTTTACAAATGATATTATTGCTTCCAGCATAAATACTACAACTTCACTCTTTCATTACACCCAAGAGGCAGACAGTCGACAGGAGAAATTTACAAATTAATATTTTTAATCAAGTTTCAAAGGATATTACACCCTTAGTGAGGGGGAAGTCAATTCAACTCTTCACACAAGTCATGATAGAATCCTCATATATTAAGGGCATCGTGGGATAAAATAAAGTCGGGTTTGTGATTTATTCTTATTTTGAGAAGCCCGACATAATAGACGGTTAATAGGAGTAAAAATACTTTGAATTTTGGCTCATTGATTTCTAGTGGATTTGTTCCGAGAGAAAAATCCGGTGGCGTCGATTGTCGGAATATGGACGTTGGGCTCGAACATGAGCTAAGAAAATTTTATTTTCATAAGGAGTTTATTTTTGCCTTCACAATATCTACATGTATTCTTATTCATGTGTATTAGGTATTGTGTGATGCAAGGATTCAATTTTCATGACTTGGACAAATATAAAATCAAGCACATGTGGAGCTAATAAAGATAGTCACCGAGGCAAGTTTTACTGAGCAGCTGAAATGTATTTTTTGAATTTGAATTCATTGTCCTGATTTGGGGCCTTTAATGTCCCACGCAGGTGTCTATCAAACTCTCTAATTTACACAGGAGGAAACCTTTCGGTGAAAATCCCCTTACCTACCTGGTAGAATTCTTTATTTTTGAGTTTTCCTTCAGGAAGTGCGATCACGCTGTTTTGCCCAGTGTGGATTTCCCTCATGACAATTGCCTCCTCTCTCCTCTCTCTAGCACCAGCCTCTCTACTTCCCCAGCCAACCGGAACTGTTCTAGCCACTTCTAGTCTAAGATTCACTGCGTTAGTCTTCTTAAATCTTCTGGGTCGTTCATTATCGCCTCAAAAGACCGGTTCTTGGCTTTCCTCCACACCTCAGCCCTACCCTTAGCCCTCAGTGGGCAGGTCATTACCGCATGCTTGACATTTTCCGAAGGGAATCCACACGGGCATCTGGGGTTGTCTACTCCAGGTACTTTTCTTCGATAAAGATAGGAATTGAGCCCGATATGCTCGCTTCTTATCTGCATTGCAATGCTACTTTGGGCCCTGTTAAGGTTTCGTTGCAAGTTTGATGGAGTTCCCCTAAGACTCATCTTTTGTCAGCCTGAGTTCTTGTCTACAAAGAAGTTGGCTGCTCTCCAAACTTCAGGATCGGCTGTAGTTCTTCTTCTGTCTCGTGTGGAGTAGATGTTCAGGCTACCCAAACCCTACTTGGAAGACCGGCCTGGATGGTATACCACTACACCATCTGACCCACCTTTCATATTTATTACTAGCTTCTCGCTTGAATCTAGCCTATATCTCCTATTTAGAAATAGCTCCATTTACGATCCTCCTTGCTATTAACCTTTGTGTGTAACAATATGTAAGTAACACGCTATCCCCCCTACCATTTTGACTTGTCCTCAACTCTACGGTGACTTCTTTCTAAATTATCATTGAACTCGTTTGTTCCATATTTTTATTATCTTTCACATGTCTCAATGATTGTAGTATCTATTAATTGTTGAGGTCGGCACAGACTTCAATGCTGCAGGATCAGTCTTTCGGAGACCATGAAAGAATAATCGCAATGGTTCCTGGTAAAATATTTTGCTGAACACCAAAATCTCTCGATAAAGTTCAGTTCACAATGAAACTTGGGGTAGAAAATGATTAGAATTGCTAGATTCGATCCAGCTTTCTCCTGTCTCAAGTGGGGCATTTGCCTCGGCTACCCAGACTCTACTTGGGAGAATGGTCCGGACGGTGTACCACACCACCATCCGACCCAGATTATGGGTTGTGGTACAGAGCTGATCCAGGTTGAAGATATGTTACTTTGGTGAAGACCGGGCGAAGAGATCATCAACTATTAGCGCGAGACCTATTTCGCTCTCTAGACCCCTGTAATTCCATCCGCACGGACCTAACATGCCAAAAATTCCGCTTGTCCGCGTGACTCGTCGACAAGTTTCCCCCACCATGGGTCCATGTAAGGAGAGAGAGAGTGTGTGATAAAGGGTGAGGTGAGCTGTGGTGTCGGACCTTGAAAGTCAACAATTGATTTCAAATAATTCGACCCTTTTCGTCCGTGCACACTCCACATTTTCAGCGAAGATATCGTCATGGGCTTATCTTTAGGTCGAGTCCAATAAAATATCGGCATATGCGTACAATGATATCGCTAGATCTAGCTGCGGGTGGCCGATTCGGCATCACATGCCAGTTTTGGGCGACTGGAGGTCACGTGTCTCGTTTATGATTGGTGGATCTGGTGTGGCGCAGGTGGCTCGTGCATGTTTCAAATCTTGAGCTCCCATACAAATTTTCGGATTTTTAAACGTAAATAACGTCACAACCAGTACCTTTCAGATAAGATTCGATTCATAAGATTGTTATTTATGTACTTATCTATCAGCTAATCAAAAGAAATTTGATTTCAGAGTGCGTTGGCTAAATTCATTTGGGTTTTAAAACTTGGTATTTATCACCACGGACCCTTCGGACGGCTATTTAATGTATATAAACATTAATTTAATGTATATATACATTAAGTCAATGTAAATCCTCAAACAATAATCTAATGTTTATAAACATTAATTTAATGTATATATA
>JAKRRZ010001379.1:0-11632 GCA_022627015.2 Podosphaera aphanis
AAATGAAGTCTGAGTATGAGTGTTCCAACCGTCAAAGATGAGTCATTCTATGAGAAACACATCTTCCGTAATCAATCGTGTCATAGCTTCAGGCTGCATACACTGAAATGATTTAAAAAAAAAAAAATAAAATAAAAAGAGTAGAGTGCGGGTGGTGCGGTAATATAAAGTGTAGGGGTTAGATTGAGAAATGGGCAATAGACTTGGATCCCCGTACTAAAGTACGGTGGTGACGTTGATACAGAACCCCTAAGTAGCTTGTAACTTATGCTTGATCTTGTTCGAAAATCTGTCTTGGTTTTGCCGTTTAATAACTTTTGAATGGACTGATTGACCGGGAGTATATCCTCCAAAATAGATGCTGTCTTCCAATCCTCGAAATTTCGTCTAGGTTGAATCAGATAGACAAGACTCAAATCGCAACTAATTATGTGTAAGTTATCCCATGCCCTCGTGGTGCACCCCGACTAAACCCACAAGTCTTGACAAAAACGGCCATACATAGTATCTAAGTTTCAAGCCTGTCCTGTTCCTTCCACAGTCATCTAAATTAAAATACACGACGGTATTTTTGTAGCTGAGCTTCCCATACATAAAAATACCTTCGCGGATTTTAATTTAGATGTTTGCTGAGCTGGTGGAACAGTTGGCGCTCGAGGCAATTTACTTGAGCGTCTAGTTGGGGTGCACCATACTCACGACGTCGACCCTGGTCCCAGGAACTTCCTGTCACTCAATGAGCACGAGAAATTTAATAAACTTCAAAAACGTTGATATCCTGATGACATTCATTAAAGTACGTTATCCATTGATACCACGATCTAGGTCAGCAGAGACTTGCACTTCAACTTAAATCGTGAGTACCTATCTAAGGGAAAAAGTATTAAAAAACTAATGGCAACTAATAATCACTGAAGTTAAGAAAGGTAGAAGGTAGTATGATTTGCTGGACTCAAACCACCCATCTTTCAGTCCTGAGAAGGGCAGACGCTCAAGTCGACCAAACTCTTTTTCAAAGAGTGGCCAAGTTAGTTTGCTGCTACAATCTGATCATCAATAGAGGAGTCATATTGTTGGCCTTCATTTTGTGGTACATGTACCATGTTTCTCGTACTTTGTTTAGAGTCATTATGCAACGACAAATAGAAATTTCCGAGTTTTTAGAGGTTCGAGCTTTGGGTTCAAGAAAATTTGATTGATTTTTGAGGACGCATGCTAGGTTTAATCATTCTTCCATGAACGATATTTTATTAACCTTCAAGAGTCTAACTCCATCGATAATCTGAATTGAAATTGGTGAGATTGAAAGAACACCGTAAAGAAAAAGGTTAGAAAGACAGGGAACTTCATCAAAGTCAACCGAACGAGAACTGGACAATAGAAAAAATGTATCGGAATATTTTCAAATCTTTTTCGATTTTATATTGGAAAGATGCGCGTAAAATAAATTGTCACTATGAGTTGTTTTCAAAACAATTGTTCATCATGAAAGGATGTAAATTAATATCTTAAGGAGCTTCGAGGAAATAGAGGGGTATCGGGGTCTAGTAAGCCAAAGGAAGAAAAATTATTCTTCTACGAGTACAGTTTGTAGACCCTTTGCGTTCTTAACATTTACAGCTTGAACATAGCTGTAAAGTTTCTCCTTCGCACCTTCTGGTTGTTAGCAGATATATATCAATCACTGTGGTTTCAACGTGCCCTCTTCATCATTTCGCTTCCTAGAGATTCGAACCCTTAATCTGAATGGGCAGCCTTTAATTCCGGCCTCCCATACTTTTTTGTTCAATTGTGGGTCAAGTCGAACATCGGATGTACCCTTTTCAAACGTATTAGCTTAATCCGCATGGCATTTCTGAGGCCTTTGTACCATCGATTTGGTCGCGAACGCTTTTATCTCCTTGATGGCCCTTGGTGCTCGTTTCTTGAACGTTACCCCGTGTAGCTAACAATATTGTTAGCACTTGTCGTTGGCACGCCTTAGCTATCTGTCCGACACACCCTCTTGTGCAGATGAATTGTGTATTCACGTGCGACAACGTCTGATATGGCTGAGCGCTGGGTTTTGCCAGCAGGCTTCTTTGCTTTCGTAGACATGTTGATCTCTGAGTAGGAGTTGGCGTGTAAGAATTTTCGATTGTAGACCGACTAGAGATGTATTATCTTAATTGTGGTGTGTGGGGGGCAATTAGCCGAACATGGATAATTAGTCACGGGATAATCCATCGAGATCAGCCGCGTAATGATGGACTGCTATTTTGGTGATGCAGGCTTACGCAAGCATTTCACGGCGTTACAACCCAGTTCAATCTCAGATTGCGACTTTGGATAGAGCAGAATCCTTTCGTTTAGAGTGTTATAGGAACTGAGGTCTGGAGGAGGAAGAGACTCCAGCAAATATGGAGAGCGAAAGCGACTCACCTACATTCGCACCTGATTTGAATCGTAACCGGCTCCCCACACTATTCGAGGTTTTAAGCAGGAGAACAGCAGCACCTGTTGATCTATTTTTTTTCTATATCTACATGCGAGATGAGCAGAGATCCGTCGATTATCTGGACTTCTGGTAAGGCAAAGAAATGAATCGCTCTAATTGGCCAATTGCTGACACTTATGCTGCCAGGCTTGATGTCGCCCAGCACATGTCTCTCTGCCGGCACTACGTCCGAGAACTTCGACGATCAGTACTGATTGGAACTCCCAGCAGTGATAGTTCAATTTCAGAACGCTCATCACAAATGCTTGAAAGTCTGGGAAATATGAATGATACTTCAGCAGGTCCATCGAACGAGAAAGAGAGAAATCAAGACGCTCAGATGTCGGCGTTTCTGAGGGAGGATGCTCTTAATGAGCATGCAGTACCACAGTCACCAACGTTGAGTATAGACTCACCAACTAATAACTCGAGACATCTCTTACCTAACGAGGTATCTCGACCTAACTATGGCTTAGACAGCTCTCAACTCTTAAAGTCCAATTCGAAATCATTGGAACACAGTATTTCACGAGCAGATATAAAACAATCGGCTGAAAAAATTTTATACACTTTTCTCCTCCGTGGATCTGAGAGAGAAATATTTTTACCTGACACAATCGTCGATGAAATAACACAATGTATTGAAGAAAGCGGTCGAGATGACCCCGAAGTTTTTGATGCTGCAAAAGACTACGTATTTCAGGCGATGGAACGAGATGCATTCCCTGGATTTCTTAGAGCGAAGGCACTTGGAAACCTTGTTCCCCCGTCGCTTACAATGCGGCTGATCTTTGGCTTACTCTCCATTTTTGCAGCTTTATGGGCAGGGTTTATCCTTATCTTTCTAAACTACTCGCGACTTCAGCGTGTTTGGGTATAACCTCTCTTCTCAATTTTGAAATAAGCTCACTCACTTTTTTCTTAGCTCTTATTACCATTCACGATTGGCGTATATAGTCTGACCGCTCATCAATATAGACTCGATCCTCTTCTCGTTCTGGCAGGTCTGAGCGAGTCTACTTTTATGAAATTTGCACGCTTACGCGATCCCTATGTCAAACGGCTACTTTGTAAGCGAGCCGTCACCATACTTTTCGTCGCCACTTTTGTAGATTTAAGTCTGATATTACTGTTTGTCTTGGTGCCTGGAAAAAGACTATGATCTCAGCCCTGAAATGGGAAGTTTGAACTATTTACCCGAGCGGGAGTTAGGAGTTGAAGATACTGGATCCTCAAAAACTACAAAAGAGGAAAGGGGTTTTGCTTTCATAGTACTATGCGTTAATTGGGTAGTCAAGATTAGTACATGTATATAAAATGAGCACCGGGAGATGCCACTTAATTTCAGATTCACTAATAGGTCCTGTCAAACCGATCGGTAAAGTCACTTTACGAATGCGTAAGTTAATTTGTCTCATTAATGTATCATTCATCGTAAGAAGTCCAATATCACGTGCCTAGACCTCGTTTCCTTCCTAGTCTTGGAGTTCGTGATACTATGTTTTCAGCTTCATCAATATCCCTTGCTTCGCTAACACCTTGAAATCCTTTGGGATTGTATTGTGTCCTTGGGGAATGGACGTCAAAATTTCCTCGAAGAGATTGACCCTCTTTATCTTTCCCAGGTATACTATCAACCAAAGAATTAAGATTTTCGGTCCACGCCGTTTCATCTTTATATCTTTTCCAAGCATCAGCCTTAATTCTCGAGATCTGTTTTTCCAATTCAGTTAAAGTTGCAAAACAACTCGTTGACCACTTGTCCAGAGTTTTCAGCATTACCGGGATAGAATTTGGTTCGAGATCACGTAGGGGAGAGATGGAAGTTACGATTGCTCGTTGATGATACGGATCAAGCGCACCATCTACCAAACCTGCATAGATGACCGAGATGACTAAATCCTCTACTTCTCGCTGGGTCTCCAGTCCCAGATCACGCATAAGATTTGCATAACTGAGGTTATCTTGATATTTAGCCAGCGTCAGGAATGAAAGCTGACGTAGCTTTAATATTTGCGCTGCATTGAGTGCGGGGAGAGACGGTGTTGCACGATAGGTGTTGTATGTACCATAACTGAAAATTTCGAGAAGCTTAAGGTATGAAGAATGACTCTCGGATTTTGCGAGTGCACGAATTTGTGGTGCTTCGAGGAGCTCAGCGAAGATAAATGTGTTAGCTGCCGACGTTGCACGCTCTATCAGGTCGGCGGCAGCGCGTGGGGAACTAGCTGAGTGAGTGAGGGCTAAATACGGCTATAATGTAGACACTCAGGTCAGCACTTTTGGGTGATAAAGAAGCTAGAACCGTCTTACTGCCAGAGCGTTCAATGCTTTTTGCTGCTCCATCTCGTGATAGAAAAATCTAGTTTGGCCCTCTATCTGGGAATATCTGGCGCTTGTCTAGGCTTCCTTGCTCTAGTAGAATTGTGTTTCTAGTGATTAGTGGTGAAACCCAGAGCGCTGCTGTCGCTGATTGCGTGGCACTGGGTTGGTCCTTTCAATTTTGATGGAGTCAGGAGCCTCGAATCGTTGCATAACTTTAAGTTATGACTGATTAATTGATTCAAGGGTGAAATCTGACGCATGTAAATACAGTTCGGTGTTTCAGAAACTAAGAAATGAAACGAAGCTATTAGTACCCTCGTATTCTTGCCAAAAG
Source organism: Podosphaera aphanis (assembly GCA_022627015.2). Lineage (NCBI taxonomy): Eukaryota > Fungi > Ascomycota > Leotiomycetes > Helotiales > Erysiphaceae > Podosphaera > Podosphaera aphanis. Next base: position 5,136 of record JAKRRZ010001379.1, read on the forward strand.
ACGTCTAAGTATGCGCCATATTACGATCTTGCCTGACAACCCTCCGCTACCACGTCTCAAGCTACGATTAAGGGTATTAATCATGGCATTCAAAGTCTAGCCGGCTTTCACTCATTCGTCTGTACCCACTTGGTAATATTTTGTGGTATTGCCAATTCCATCGTCCTTTCTACTGTATAATCATTCTCTCGGTACAATCGAGAGCTGGTCTCTTTACGCATCTTTAATTCTACAATTCTGTATAATTCCAAAAGTTTCTTCTAGGTAAATTAATTGTGTATCTAACCTGCTAAAACAGTTGTCCTAACCAGTGGAATATAGTGTGAACCTTTAAAAACGGCGATTCCCTAGATCTCGAAATTTCAATCTTATGAAAGTCGGAAATAGCATTTTACAAGCTGCTTGTGCTCGCTTGTAAACAAGTCTTTGGCAGCTCAGAGAGCTTTAGAGAATAAGATGGCTCTAAATCCTCCAAAAGAAATCTCACCAAATGCCACTTCTAAATTTTCTGTAATCTCCGCCTCAACAAGAATGGCGACAACCACGCTTAGAGTCAGTGGAATGACCTGTGGTGCTTGCACATCGGCGGTCGATGCTGGATTTAAGGGCGTTGATGGGATTGAAAACGTGTCAATCAGTTTAGTTCTCGAAAGGGCAGTTATAACGCACGACCCATCCAAGGTATCTGCCGAAACGATACAGCAGATTATAGAGGATCGGGGCTTTGATGCAGAAGTTCTATCAACAGATGTTTGGCCTCAAGAATCCGACGAGAAAGAGCAGTCTCGCAAGGATGAATATTCTTCCACAGCCATGAAAACAACATTAGCAGTTGAGGGTATGACTTGCGGCGCATGTTCTTCTGCTATTGAAAGTGGATTCGATGGGATTTCTGGCATTAAGAGCGTTAACATATCATTACTTGCAGAAAGAGCAGTGGTAGAACATGATGCGTCATTAATCAGCCCAGAAGAGATATCTAACATCGTTGAGGATAGAGGATTTGGATCAACTGTGCTGGAAAGCGTCTCTTCTATACCACCCACTGTCCCCCAAAGTGTCTCTACCTTAACCACTGTCGCTATCAGTGGCATGACCTGCGGTGCGTGTACTTCTGCCATAGAAGCTGGCTTCGAAAACCTAGACGGCGTAGTTCAGTTTAATATCAGTTTACTTGCTGAAAGAGCTACTATTACCCACGATCCGTCGAAATTAACACCAGAGAAGATTGTGGAAACAATCGATGAGCGAGGTTTTGAAGCAAAACTTCTCTCGACTGAGCCGCTTGCCAGAAATAATTGTGTCTCAACAACCACATCTCAATATAAATTATTTGGCCTCAAAGATGCTGCTGCTGCAACCGAGCTAGAATACAAACTACACTCACTCAATGGTGTGAACTCTGCTACAATTAGCTTAGCGACGTCGAGGTTGAAAATTTCACATCAGCCCAGTGTCATTGGGATTCGTGCACTTGTGGGATTCATAGAAATGCAAGGATATAATGCACTGGTTGCTGATAATGACGACAGCAATGCTCAGCTTGCGTCTCTAGCTAAAACCAAAGAGATAACCGAATGGCGAGCTGCACTTAAGACGTCATTAACCCTTGCAATTCCCGTCTTTCTAATAAGTATGGTTATTCCCATGCTTTTCCCCGCAATTGACTTCGGGTCTATGTGTTTGCTCCCAGGCCTTTATCTAGGCGACATAATATGTTTGGCTCTGACCATACCTGTTCAATTTGGAGTTGGAAAACGTTTTTATGTTTCTGCGTACAAGTCGATGAGACATGGGGCACCTACCATGGATGTCCTTGTTGTCCTTGGGACTTCTGCGGCTTTTTTTTTCAGCGTTGCTGCAATGATAGTATCAATCATCGCCCCCCCACACACTCGACCAACTACTATATTTGATACTAGCAGTATGCTCATTACATTTATTAGCCTTGGGCGCTTCCTGGAAAACCGAGCAAAAGGTCAAACATCAAAAGCATTGTCGCGTCTTATGTCATTAGCTCCATCGATGACGACAATCTACGCAGATTCCATTTTAGCAGAAAAAGTGGCACAAGAAGGAGTCATTGACAATCTATCCGGCAAGGATGCAACTTCAGGGAGTAGCACTGCTATGGAAATGGTGATTCCCACAGAACTCATAGAAGTTGGTGATGTGGTCATTTTAAGACCTGGCGATAAGGTTCCAGCCGATGGGATCGTGACCCTAGGGGAAACCTACGTTGATGAGAGTATGATTACTGGTGAAGCAATGCCTGTTCAAAAATGTAAGGGAAGCCTTCTCATTGGGGGTACAGTTAATGGAACTGGCCGAGTTGATTTTCGAGTAAATAAAGTCGGGAAGGAGACGCAGCTCAGTCAAATTGTTAAACTTGTTCAAGACGCTCAAACAAGCAGAGCGCCAATCCAACGTCTTGCGGATACTATTGCTGGCTACTTTGTTCCCACTATCCTTTTCTTGGGGTTTATGACCTTTTCTACGTGGATGATATTAAGTCAGGCTCTATCGGATCCCCCTTCAATATTTATGGAAGAAAGAAGCGGTGGAAAATTCATGGTTTGCGTCAAATTATGTATCTCTGTCATTGTTTTTGCATGTCCTTGTGCTCTTGGACTAGCGACGCCTACGGCTGTCATGGTTGGAACTGGGGTGGGTGCTGAAAATGGTATTCTCGTGAAAAGTGGTGCAGCTCTAGAAGCCGCTACAAAGATTACTCATGTCGTGCTTGACAAGACTGGAACTTTGACACTAGGCAAAATGAACGTTTCTCGATCAAAGCTCATGGCTCCATGGAGTGAAAAGCAAGAGCACAGAAAAATTTGGTGGACTGTCGTAGGTCTCGCAGAAATGGGAAGTGAGCATCCTATCGGAAAAGCTATTTTGGCCGCCGCCAATGAGGAGCTTGGCCTAGGTATCGAAGATACTATTGGTGGCAACATCATCAAATTTGAAGCAGTTGTAGGCCAAGGTATAAATGCTTTAGTTGAGCCGTTTACAGGTTTTGATAGATCTCAGTACCAAGTTTTGATCGGAAATGTCAAATTTTTGAAAGCTAACAGCGTTGATGTACCCGAAAGTCATATCAACGGTTCGGAAGAAGAAAACATCAAAGTTTCTAAATCGATTAAAACCCCCTCAGCTGGAACTACCAATATTTTTATCGCCGTAAATGGCGTTTTCAGTGGTTATCTCTGCTTGTCTGACAAAGTTAAAGATAGTGCGTACGCCTCCATCACTGCGCTACATCGTATGGGTATAAGTACTTCTATAGTCACTGGTGATCAACGCTCAACTGCCATTGCAGTTGCTCGAATAGTTGGAATCTCATCAGATAATGTGCATGCCGGTGTAACTCCTAGCCAGAAGCAAGACATCATTCGAAAATTACAAAAAAATGGAGAATGTGTTGCTATGGTAGGGGACGGTATCAATGATTCACCAGCTCTAGCCACAGCCAATATTGGTATCGCTATGTCATCAGGGACTGATGTTGCGATGGAAGCTGCTGATATTGTTTTAATGCGACCCAATGACCTCTTGAACCTCCCGGCCTCTATTGAACTCGCAAGATCTATTTTTAGACGAATAAAGCTGAACCTAAGCTGGGCTTGTGGCTACAATATTATTGGTCTCCCATTCGCCATGGGTGTCTTCCTACCATTTGGATGGCATCTCCACCCAATGGCTGCTGGTGCTGCTATGGCAGGCAGTAGTGTTAGCGTCGTCGCGAGCAGCTTACTGCTGAAATTCTGGAAGAGACCTCAATGGATGGAAGACTTATTAACAGAGGAGAAGGGGCAGTTCAGAGAAAGTGGACAAAGATGGGGCTCAGGTCGCCGCCACTTGAACAAGATTCAAACCTTGGCGCACTCTTTCATTAAAAGGAAGAATAGGGATAGCCATGGATATGTGCCTCTCAGAGACCTTGAAACGGAATAAAATACTCGCTCTTTTTTCGTCATCAAAATTCATTTTAGCAAACGGTCAAAAGCAGGGGAGGTTTTTTCTTTGGTTTTATTTTTCATTTAAGCATACGCGAAGGACGTATATCAAATTTCTTATGACAAGCTCACTGTACGAATCGTAGATTTTCCATTTCTAACGCCGAATACTAAAAAAATCTAATAATAAATACATATGCATATTGTATTCAATGTTTCCTTCTGATTCACGCATTACTTTTTACATCTCTTGGTTGCATAAGAAGTAGTTACTTTAACATTTCCTCGGATCGTTGAAGTACGAATTCCTGTCTCATCACCTCTGGGTTCGATCTAGACGCAATGCGATTCATCAAATGGCTGCTGCACTCTCAGCATCCAGGGTATTGTCTGGATGAAGTTGTGAGTAGTCGAGGAAAAACTGATTTGAGCCGAATCCAATGACGTTTAACCTCGACGACCCTAGATTCATAAATCGGTATGTGGACCGGTCCATCTTCAGTGTGTATGGAAAACATGTAGAAAAGCAACAACAATAATCTGCATACATACCCCACTCCACACCGAGCGCGTCTCAGATCATCGCACAAGGTGAATGTTCCTCTAAGATTTCTCGTCGACTCTCGGTTAGCGGTATGGGCGTGGGAATGTTTCGATCAAGTGTGCTCGGGAGCGATGTGACTTGTCTGAGCGGGAGGCGGGCCTCGTGTGCCCTCTTCTGTCTCTAGGTGACGGGGCAACGCCGCGGGGTGTGGAAGTCGCGGTCGTATTGGATCGATTACGCTTCGTCGCCAGCCGGTCGCGCTGCATCGATGCGCGCGCGGAGGACGCTCGCGGGACTGATGTCCGTGGATTGCTTCCGGCTCAGACGATGAGTTAGTTACCTATGAGTACTGACTATCCCTTCTCGTACCTACGTATGGATTCGGACAGCAGTGGACGTCGGCGTCGCCGAGTTGCGAAGCGATCATCATCATCATCATCATCACATACACGATGTAAATTCGCGTGCGCAGCGACCATTGCTTCCTCCTCGCCCGCTCATACAGAGGACGAGCGTGTGGTGTGGTGTGGTGTGGTCCACGCTCTCTAGTTGACGAGGGAGAGCTGGTTGGTTGGGTGGCATGACAGTTCTCTAATTGCGATGTAGCCCGTGCCGATCAAAAAGGAGAATTTTACCGCGTTGTACATGTATACGCAGCTTGTTCGGGGAGAGGAGCTTAATGTTTCTAATAAGAAGTGTGGTTATGGAGTGCCTCATCTTCTCGACTGAGAGTAACTATCGACTGTATCATTGCCAGAGCGCCAGTATTTGTGTCGTCACTCTGGTTTAAGCTAAATCTTGAAATTATAATACTAAATACATTCGTACCCACCACAAGGGTCTTATGGTCTAGTGGTATGATTCTCGCTTAGGGTGAACCGTAAGCTATTGCATGCGAGAGGTCCCGCGTTCGAGTCGCGGTAAGACCCGAGATAGAGTTTTGGCTTCCCTTTGGTTTCTTTTTTACTGAGCAACATACGATAACATTCACAATTCTATTTCTGTCTTTTATTCAGATTTGGCGCCTTATGGCCCACGCAGGTGTCGACTTCAGTCAGATACGATGATGAAATAGTCGTAATGAACAGCATGCCTCGGATATCATTTGCAAGAATCACTACGGTTGTGGCAGGCGGCTTTTTCTTCACCCCTACCGAACTATACCATCCGTGAAACTCACTCAAGGGAAACCTCTCAAAAAACCTTGAGTTATCCAGACATGCCACCATCATCATCGTAGCTTCCCTCAGTAAGGTATGATCTGCTGTAGTCGAACCAGCGATCTTCTGTCTCGAGTGGAGTAGATGTTCAGGCTACCCAAACCCTACTTGGAAGACCGGCCTGGACAGTATACCACTACACCATCCGACCCAGTCAATACTTATAGTGTCACGGGTTATCCGATCTTCAAGCTTAGGTGGTTACCTAAGCGAGTACGAATAGGATAACTTGGAGTTATCAGACTTAACGGAAGTTAGCGGAGTGCGCGAAGAGAGATGTGCGGGACGCGTGCGGTCGTCCGAAGTACGCTAGAGCAACTAGATTTGGCCCAACCTAGTTTTGGCCCACCTCATAGACTTATCAACACAGTACTAAAACTATAATAACTCCACAACTACGATTAAATTTGCCATTGATTACACCTTAAACTGAAGTTAGAAGCAGCCTCATCAATTTCTATCCTTACTGAAGTTGTAGCTCTTCTATTGCTGACGGTTTCGGCCGAATTCCCCTCTACCTGATCCATCGCAAGCTTGATTGCTTCAATATCCTTGAAGCGCTCATTTGGATTAATTTGAATTCGCTTTTTTGGTTTATTAATCCTATACTGATCCAGTTGCGCTTGTAATCGAGCATTACTTGCTCCGAGTTGGGCAATTTCTGTGTTACCCCTGGAAATAGCTTTACCAGCCTTGGCAAGCAAGTAGCGAGTACTACGACCTAAATTAACATCACGTTCGAGTAACTTCTGAGACCGGTATAAATCTTGTGAT
>JAKRRZ010001380.1:0-11621 GCA_022627015.2 Podosphaera aphanis
GCTAGGTGAGACGTCCAGGGCGCGTGCGGTCGTCTGAACAACCTCGTATGCTCGGGTCTGATTGTACTCGACAGCTGAACAGCGAGAGTGATAAAATGTATCGTTGAAATGATTATATATATATATATATATATATAATTTCCGTCACATAGACTATGAGATAACAATTTAATTTATTCAAGCTTTACATTACGAAGTACTTAGAAATTGTGCCTATATTCTTTGAGAGTATTCTTCCTCTGAGAACCCATACCAATTTCCAACAAGATTTGTATGCACCTGTTACTAGCTTTAAGCATTTTCTCTGAACACTTCTTAAAGGTTTAACTATCCTTTCTGGGATTTTACCCCCGGGCCCGGCCTCGGCCCAAATCTGGGACCCATTCGTGAGGGCCGGTCTCACTAACGTGCTGTACAACAGCTTTGACTTCTTAAATGTCGCTCCCCAGATAGATTGTGCCAATCTACTTATTGATATATAGTAAATTATTCAATCGACTTCATCACAACCAGCTAGGTTTCGTTACATTATAATTTACCATTTCTTTTTCGGTACCTATATTTAAGCAAATTGTGAGATATCACAGCTCAGGGCTTACTTCTTATGCGTTTTGGACCTCCATCGGATTCAGAGAGCGACGCGTTTAATTCTCCCGAGCAGTTCAGTCAAAATACTCCTCAATCCTATATCACAGTAGAGGAGGATCAATTTATGGCAGATTCAAACATGTTAGATTTACCCACATGAGAAGACAATCCTAGATTAGGCTCTTCAACCAAACACGGCCATCATGAACATGAAAGTCAAGGAGGAACAAACGTCATCTAAGTATTAGAAGAAGTAAAAACATGAGATAGAATTCAGCGCCAAGAAATTGACAGCATCCGCGCACAAATGACCGAGATAATGAATTTCATGAGAACAAACCTAAAGATTGCGGACAAACAGTAACCCTCTCCTACGCCCGAGCCAATAAATTCAGCTTCCCACTCAACTCCCCCACCAAGTACCGACTCTTAGATACGACAGCCTATAAAAGTAGTGCCTGTTAAATGGCCCCCTGCCTACGATCACAAAAACCGCAACGAATAGACAACTACGTACGGACTACTGTGCTATATCTACCAACGTGATGTGGTAGAGCGAGGCATCTACCAACCGGCCGATTACTTTATGGACCTTTATAGTCAAGCAGTAACCGGTACTGCAAAGGCCATGATTACTGGTTCGTTCCAGTCGATGCCAAGTAGTGGCAAGATGTCTGATGCAGTAGGATTACTAAAAATAATGGATGATACACTTCGTGACCGAAACGCCGAGTAGAACACATCTACCCTCTTTTATGCGTGCAAAAAATTTAGAGATGAAGCACCATCATTTCTACCCCGTTTTCAACAAATGCTCTCCCGTAGTGCCAAGTCAACGGCTGGAGATAGCCACAAGATTCAAGACTTACACAATGCATTGAATCAAGTATCTCGAAATCATTTGATAGATCATGCTCTACCAAACTTATACCTTGAGTTTAAAGAAAAACTGTCTGTTGTGGGTTCACAGATTGAAGCAGTGGGTATGGTAAAGACAAGGGCCTACGCATTTGGTCAGTTGGGAGTTTTTGACGATGGAACGAGTGGAATTTCTGGTGGAAAATTGTTAGGAGGCGGTTCCAAAGCTTTCGTTTTACTCCTAAGTTTTGTTCTGTCTAATAACTACCAAAATCCAAATGTTAAGTTTGAACCTAAAGATGCTGATGGGGATATTAGAATGACTGGGATTAACAAGATACGTGCAAAATGGGTCTCAAAGAAAGAAATAGACAGACGTAGACTAGCCGGCTTCTTTGTTCGATGTGGGGAACCCGGACACAGGATACCTACTTGCCCTCAACTTCCACCCCTCCGTCCTGAAGCAACAGTGAATTCGTGTCATGGACTACCACGAACATCTCGGCTAGGTTAGGCTAATCAGCAGCGTTTCGATATGATAAGGTTCTTCTCGACTCCATGGCGTTTGGTTTCCATTGAGTTCTTTCGGGTTCTAATTTATTCTATGGTGAATAGGATGGAGTATTAATAAGGGCTGGCACCGTATTTGAAGCCTCCAGCTTCGAGTCTTGTATCTATCCCAGTTCTAGTTTAATCGATCTATGTTCTCATTCAAGACCGCATTCAAGTCGAACATACAACCGCGCTATTGTTTAACCCATTTTCCATGCCACCGATCACGCTACTATCACTCCGAAGTCCACGCTCTGCACCCTGATAATTCGATCAGCGTTACCGAAGAGAGTCACGAACTGCAGTCAGATATTGAGACCGATGCCGAGGAGTTAAAAGATTAGCTCCTTAACGAAATCGTGGTCAAGAGCCTCAAAGTGGAGTTTTTTGGGCAATGGTAGAGTTAAGAACTTTAGATGACAAGGATGCTGAAAAGAAATGTGTCAGGCGCTGGGATTGGGAAAGCGCAGAATGGATTGGAGGTCGGAAGGTCGGAAGTCAGGGAGCGGAGAACTGGAGAGCAAGCCGGGAACTGGGGACTTGTCTCGAACGAAAGGGCGAGGTGCCTGAAAGAGATTTGGGTCCAAGAGGTGACAGCGGTCACCAACGCGCTAGGGGTAGCAAAGGGACAGAAGGTGACAGCGGTCACAGAGAGGCACCAAGATCCCCTCAAATCTATCTAACAATGGGGTGAAGACGGAAGACAACGCGTGTAGGATCCAATCTATCCAATGCGACAGCTTATACATGTATACATCAAAAGGAAATATCAAGCGAGGTCAAAAACATAACTTAAACCTCAGGCACTAACACCTAGACAACGACTTCGGGATACCTTACAAAATAAATGGGAATTGATTTCTTATAGATGTTCTAATGAGTAATCTCTACTCAGTAACCACCCTAATTGATAGTGGATGTGACTGTCTTGCAGCCATTAGCTCCTCCCTAATACGCAAAGCTAATCTTCTAAGAATTAAAGTAACTCCCCGGAAACTCACACAGGCAACAAGTAGTATGGGGAACGGAGGATTAATAACTGAAATGACAAGAATGGACTTAGATATCGATGGATACCAGCGTACTTTGTATGCATACATCATACCCCAATTGTCCCATGATTTGATTCTGGGTAAACCTTGGATGGAACGTGAAGACGTCATATATCACGCAAAAGATCATTGCATGCATATTCGAGGAGCAACTATAAACGGCCAGTTATTACGAGTCTGAGAGAAACAATTGAATGAAAAAAACGCTAGAATATCGAAGCTGGCGCCTAATATAGCATGTCTATCAGCAGGAGTATTGTCACGGTACTAACCTGAGCACAGACTCGGCATATTGCCTCAGACGTCTCTTGTATATATAATTCTTCTCTCTACATAGTTCTCACCTTATGGTACAATAAAAGTTACTTCCCTGATCATATATTCGCCCCGTGACAAGTAATTTTAGCAACTGTGCGAAGAGCACGAAAGGTAAACAATGAAGCATCAAAGATATTTGCCGGGCCACTAGCGGAAATTCAAAAGGCTCTATTACCTGATAAGAAGTCCTCCGCAAACCTTAATAAGCTCCCTCCTCAATACAAAAAATATGCCAATCTTTTCAAGAAAAAAATAATAGACCAACTCCCTCCTCATCGTTCAGGAATTGACTATGAGATCAAGTTGGAACCGAATAAAGAAATACCGTGGGGACCTCTTTATGGAATGTCTCGAGATGAATTATTAGTCCTAAGAAAGACATTAACTGATTTATTAGATAAAAATTACATTCGTGCTAGTAGTTCTCCTGTAGGGGCCCCGGTATTGTTTGTAAAAAAACCTGGAGGAGGTCTAAGGTTTTGCGTCGATTATCGGGCTTTAAATTCTTTATCAAGGGCTGACCGCTATCCACTACCTCTTATTAAAGAAACTCTGGCAAAACTGAGCAGAGCCAAATGGTTTACCACGCTGGATGTCCGCGCTGCTTTCCACAAGCTGCGTATAAAAGATGGTGATGAATGGAAAACCGCCTTTCGGACACGTTTCGGGCTCTTTAAATGTCTAGTTATGCTTTTTGGATTAAATGGTGCCCCAGCGTCATTTCAACGATACCTGAATGAAACCCTGCCTGAATATCTAGATGAATTCTACTCCGCCTATGTTGACGACATTCTTGTCTACACAGATGGCAATTTAACAGATCACTAAAATCATGTCCATCTAGTCTTGAAAAAACTCCAGATATTCATAAATGCGAGTTTAGTGTTAAAAGAACAAAATATCTAGGCTTTATCTGCTCAGCTGAAGGTCCAGTTTCATCGATTAAGATGGATCCAGCAAAAGTAAAGGCAATTGCAGAATGGGAGGCCCCAAAGACTATTAAAGGACTCAGGAGTTTTTGGGATTTGCAAACTTCAATCGAGGGCTCATCGATGGCTTCTCTCGAATATGTGCACCATTAACCAGCATGACAGATAAGGGCACACCCTGGAAATGGGGATCAGAGCAACACGATGCATTCGAGTTTCTAAAGAGGAAGTTTATTTCCGAGCCGGCTCTTGCGCAGTGGGATCCCGACCGAGATACCATGCTAGAGGCAGATTATTTTGGGTATGCCCTAGATGGATGCTTACTCCAAAAACACGGTGAACAGCCTTGGATGCCTGTTGCTTATTACTCCCGAAAACTTTCAGGACCTGAAATGAACTATGAGATACATGACAAGGAGCTATTAGCTGTAGTAGCATGTATGAAAGAATGAGAAGCAGAATTGAGAGGACTCGCAAACTCGTTTATTGTAGTCAGTGTCCATATGAACCTAAAACATTTCCTGACTACTAGGAGATTAACAGAAAGACTGTTACGGTTTGACCGTGTTATGGCTTAGGCGGGAACCTAAGCGAGGTACAATTTAAGCGAATGACATCAAGGCAGATACGGGAATCGTAATTGACGTACACATGTAAAGAGCGTCTTACTTGCAACTTCCTGGACTAAAATGAGAGATGTGTTTGATGAACAATCTGAGAGAACAGGAAAGAGTGGTATCATGAAGGTGGAATATGGAGTATAAATAGCTTCCAATTTTACAAGTGTTTCCTTTCTTCCTCAGATAGTTCAATATATCGTTTTCTACTCCAGCCAGCTTTGAGCACCCGTTACAAAGACAAACACGATGGGCAGAATTTATGTCGAGGTTCAGATATAGCCTCATTTATCGCAAAGGAGTAGATAATGAACGTTCTGATGCATTTTCACGCAGAGAGCAGGATAAGCCGAGAGAAGGTAACCCTCCACTTCTAAGTCGAGAACGGCAACTTCTCAATCCGGTAAATATCACAAAGTTGCAGCTTAGAAATCTTGAGATAGCCGTGTTGAAATTATAGGGTATAATTTGGGTTGTATATAATGCGGAATCAGTGTCGGCGATTAGACCGATAAACTAAGATATCTCGATGATTGTAACTAGAAGAATTGATGATAAACTGATAATAAATATATTGAAATGTTCGGTAGAATATAACCTGATAAGATAGATAGACGTAGTAACAAGAATGCTTAGTACCATATGCAAGATATAGTAATGTCAATTTTCAACAAGCCGAAGGCGCTGATATATTTGTAAATGAAGATCTACAGTCACTGTGGAATCAAGCCGTCAGAGAAGATACAAAATATGCGCAGATTATTAGTGCAGTGCAGACCAATCTGCGCTCATGGCCCAAAGACTTGAAGGTCCAGCCAGAAGGATCCGATGAGGCGAAACCATTGAAGGTAACAATCGCATCAGCGGAATTAAAACAGGATAGAGGGTTGCTTTGTTATCAAGGAAGGATCTGGGTGCCAATGAACGAGCCCTTAACTACAGCACTCATCCAAAATATACACGACGCTGCAACTTCAGGGCACCCTGGTAGGGATGCAGCCCTAGCACAAGTGGCACAAGATTATTTCTGGCCTGGGATCAGTAAAGCAGTGAAACGTTTCTGCAAGAACTGCCACGTTTGCGGCCGATCGTCGATATGGAGACATCAAAAGCAAGGACTCCTCCAGCTCCTACCAACTCCTGACAGGTATCACCAAGAGCTGTCGATAGACTTCATGGTAGATCTCCCGGAATCCGATGGAGCCACGAACATCATGGTTATAACTGATAGGCTACTAAAATCAGTTACTCTCGAGGCTATGGAAAAGATGGATGCAGAGTCGTGTGCCGAAAAATTCCTGGATTGTCATTGGCGCTTCCACGGATTTCCCCGAGCCATAACAAGTGATCGGGGCACGAATTGGACAAGCAAATTTTGGAAACGTTTATGCGAGCTGGTGGGAATAGAGCAAAGACTAAGTACAGCGTACCACCCACAGACTGATGGTGCAACAGAAAGGGCAAACCAAGAAGTTCAAACCTCTCTCAGAGTCTACGTGACATATACTCAGCACGACTGGTCAAAACGTCTACCTGCAGCTCAAATAGCAATTAATAATAGGGATGTTATGTCATTAGGAGGAGTACTACTGCTGGCCCGCATAAAGGTCGAATTGCTTGAGGATATGCAAGTCTATATGCAGGTGAAAATTCTTTTTCCTTGGTCAAAGCATAGAGAGAGGGGAAGGCGAGAAAGTCTGAAAATTCGCTGAGAGTAGTTTCCATAGATAAATATATGAAGGTATAAGATAATAAATTGACTGGACACTCTAGGTCCTAAAGATAACAAGCTATCGTACTTAACTGACGATAATAAGATAACAAGACTAGACCCTCAGGTCAACACGCGATGTCCCCAACTACGAGATACCCGATCTCAATGTATACTTCCTCCACGAGCGTCTGTCAGGCTCCAGACTTCTGCTAACCCCTTCCAGTTTCGTAGCATGTCTCTGATCGGTTCTGTGTAACATGCTCTACACTATCATTTGTCTATCGGTACCTGCCCGAGTCTCCTACCTGATACTTGTCTTGCTTTATATTGAATAGCGCTCTCGAGTCACTGACTCTAGTGATACGCGACTCAAACGCGCGCGTCGCGTTTGACGCTTTAAGTTCCATATCACTTTCATTCATTTTTGACGTCTACTAAATACGTTTTAACTTAACGAAAAATGATTTTAGTAACTTGAACTTTGTCTAGCAGGAATATTTAAATGCTCAGTTTCATATTTTCCACTCAAAAGTGGATTTTTTCGTCTGTAGCGCCGTCCACAGTGAAATTAGATAGTATTAGGTGATGAATGAAAGTGAAGCGGAACTGATCTTAAAGTTGAGGGGAATGGCTTTCAGCGAATTTCCAGACCTCCTGGACTTCCCCTCTTTCTGAGCTTTGACCCAAAGAAAAAGAATTTTCACCTGCATATAGACTTGCATATCCTCAAGCAATTCGACCTTTATGCGGGCCAGCAGTAGTAAGTCCTTTCTTTGCTTCTCGCGGTTATCATGTAAGCCCCATTCAAAAAGCAAATTTGGAATCGGTAGCGGCTACATCGACTGGTAAAGAGCGTGCAGAATTTTTTCTGGAAAACTGATCTCAAATAACAACATTTATGCTAGCCGCAATGGCAGTAGTCCAACACCGCTATAAAGAACGGACAGATAAATTTCGACAGCCAGCTCCATGAAACGCTGTAGGAGATAATGTATGGCTACTGCTTCGCAAGATTAAACTCGATGGCCAGCCCTCAAGGAAACTTGGGTGGCAACATGCTAAATACACGGTCACTAAGATCATTACACCCGAAGTTGTTGAACTAGATGTTGCAGGAAGGATAAATAATCGCTTCCATGTGGACTTACTTCTACCCGCAGATAATAACCCATTACCTTCTCAAGTAATCGAAGACAAAAACCCTAGACCGGTAGAAAACTTAAATGATCCTGATGAAGATAAATATGCTGTCGACGAGATACTCCGTTGCAGAACATGGAAAGGAGAACAACAAGCTTTCGTTAAGTGGAGTGGTTATGGTAGACCAGAGTGGAATTTTCTGGCAAACTTGCAGGAAACAGAGGCTTTAGACAAATGGGAAAAGAAATGGGGTTCCGCTGAATCCTGTAACGGTCCACCATTGAGGAAAACGTGAAGAGGGAGGACTCTACCCCCAGAGTAAGTTTTCACCAGTGGATCCAATTTGTGGGGCGAAATCGGATCATTTAAGCCTAGTTAGGTTGCATCTTTTCTGAAATAAGGATTTCAGACATCCTGACAGGGATTATTTGTATGGTGTGTTTGCCCGACAAGTTTTCACCATTGGCACTAGTTCACAAGCTTAACTCAATTTGGTACATTTTTTGAATTTAACAATGTCAGATAAATATGTGCATGCAAATTTACTTTACATAGTAGATTTAATATTTTACAGGTCCGCCTTGAGCAAGTATGACTGCCTCACATCTCGTGGGCATGCTTGTGATAAGCTTCTCAAGCTGATCCGGCTTAGTCGCGTCATTCCATGCCTCTTTCACTATTCCTCGAAGTTCATCGCAGGATCACTGCCTTCCCCTTTCCAATCTCGGGTAATGGTACTATATGTAATCTTTCATACTATCCCATATGTACTCAGTTGGATTCAGGTCGGGAGAATACGGAGGCCAGTCGATCGGAGTAATGAACCTCTCCCGGTACTCTCCGATTGTTCCCGCTGCGCTGTACGAAGGAGCATTGTCCTGCATCGCAGAAACCTATGGTCTCATGGTCGCCATTCTATCAATCAGCGGTAAAATTCTCTGACAGTATGATTCTGAAGTAAAAGACCCCCATCCCGTCTCCCAGAAAAGGCAAGGACCCTCCTCTATCCCTGCGAAACTTCCCCAAAACATCCAGCCAAGACTCTTTCTCACCTTTTCCACTACGCAGGTGGCGTTGACTTCTTCATCTATCTTGAACTGAGAGTTAGATCGGTATTTTTTATTAGTTGAGGCACAAAGATACCAGCCTTTCGCGTTACCCAGTCTCTCTTATGTTGGCCGTCTGTGGCCCATGTCTCATCAGTCCAAAGAATCGCCATCCAATCTTCAACAGTCCAGTCCTTGTGGGCTTCGGCCCACTCCCGACGCTTCCTTTTAACCTCTTCAGTAAGGGGAGGCTTTTTTAGCGCTGGATGACGTCCGCAACCTACTTTTTTTTAGCTTGTTTTGAATAACCCTTTCACTCACTCCCAAATCCCGAAAGGGGCCATGGGCAAGTTTAAACCATGACATTCGACGACCTTCAGAGGATGATTTTATGAAAGCCTCAATCCGGATAACGTCAGATGAGGACAGAGTTGGGGGCCGACCTGCAGCTTTCTTGAGTTCGATGTACGGAGTACAAAGGGTGTATCCGACCTGGTTTCGAGATAAGCCGAGTTGTTTTGCAATACTTGTCTGATTCAATCCCAAATCGTGGAGAGCTTTGATCTGGACGCGTTACCTCAGATATTCATTTACCATGAAAATTGGGCTTACCTGGGAACGTTGATCTCTATTTAATAGTTTGGCGTTGTTTGTCTGGGCTGCTGGTTGTACCTGGCTCAACTTTTAAGGAATAATTGGCCTGTGAAATATACTAAATTTTGAGGGTAACGATTTATTGATTGTCTTAGATGAAAATGCTGCCGATGATGATGATTCTGTAGACAGTAATAGCAACAATGCCTATAGAAGTGCGTGGATAAGGGAGGGGGGAAAGAGATCCAGGAAAAGGCCTGATCACTCAGGCCAACATTTTCAATTTCTTTTGGTGTGAAGACTAGCAGGGATTATATAAGACTAGTAGGGGTAATATTCATAAGCAAGGTTTAAGTGCATGCTGAAAACTAACCCTGGGGGTAGAGTATGATGTGTTGCGATATATTCTGTTGTGTTGTGACTTAATCTATCTTGCTCGTGATGATGGGAATAGCTTGTAAATAATAGAGTGATTAAATATGTCCACCCATTAGCCTAGTGTGAGTTAATGGTGTCTACGAAATTTAAAATTGATCATCCGCCTTTTTATTACTTGCTTTGAATATCGGCTGTATCAGATTGCAGATGGGACGCTTGAGTAATATATAAATAAAACCAGGTAAGTACAATAAATCGTATAATACGCTGTGGAGGTCACCGTCATAATCCTTCTATATCCATAAACCATTTGTCCTGTAAAAGTTCTCTGGCTGTAGGCCTATCTCTTGGATCAAGTTTCATCACCCTAATGATGAACTCTACTTCTTCTTTTTTTATATCATTCACTATGCCAAAATAAATAAAGCCCCGTCTGTCCATCAACTTTACCTTAGTAGCCAGATAGTTTAAGACGCCCTCGATTCTCTCTTTCGTTTTGCCTTCCTCAGCTAGTTCAGTAAAACTTGATTCAAAAGGCCCGAAAAACCTGTAATGTTCCTTCAAAACACTTCTGAAGTACTTTGGATCATCAAGTGTAGTCCGATCAATTGTAGCCCCATCAGATGGTTTCATGATATTATAATACCTACCAACCAATAGTCCAATAACCTACAAAACGTTCCAAAATTAGTGGCTAGTTTTTAATTGAAAGTGAAGAGTAAAATTTAGTCTTACACATAGCCCAAAAGACCAAATATCAGTTGACGTATTCCAAGGCAACCCAAGTATCGATTCTGGACTACGCCAAACTGGAGAGCCAAATACGACTCCTTCTTTGACATACTTATGATCAACTGAGATCGATTGGCCAAGACCAGCTAACGCTACGTTTGTAAACCGAATATCTCCCTTGTCGTCATTGGATGAGGTGTGATCAACCAAAACATTGTGCAGTTTCATGTCTATGACAATTATTAAGAAATAGACTGATACTCAGATATTCACATACTGGTATGTACGTATCCATTTTCGTGCAGCATATTGAGTGCTTTGAGCATTATCTTCGACACGTACTTAACTTCTTTTAGGTTCAATCTCTTCCTACCTGATACATCATAAAGGTGATCATCTAGATATCTTAACACAATAGAATTGGGATCAACTAGCTCATCTATTTCATCAATCGTTGGTCTTATGTATGATGTTCGACCTTGAAAGCGGCGGAGGATGTCACGCTCATTCTCTACTCCATGGCACTCCTTCACTTTTTTGATTACGACAGGGCTTTCATTCATAAGGTTTCTATATCTGTCAGTATTCTTAATCAACAACAAAAATCAAGGAACTTTCTTTGCAGACCAAACTCTACCTTTAAGCTGTTTTGTAATTTCGTAGCTGCTCAATTTTCCTTTCAAGACCTGCCCTAGCTTGAAAGTTGGTGTAGACATAATAACTCCCAAATATATACGAAAATAAAGCAATATGTCACTGTAAGTAGAAGGCTAGAAGGTAAAGATATCTGTTTCGGTAATGTGAGGGGTTATTGTGTTCTTGATCAGGAGCTCAGTAGTGTTGATAAAGAACCGCTGAATCTCTAGGAACTTTTGGTTAAATACCTTTTATATCTGCTTACTAAGCAAATTTCACCTTGTTTATTTATTTGTTTATTTGTTTGTTTCTTTGTTTGTTTCTTTATTGATAAAGGTTCCGGGCAGCGCCCTTCGTCCAATTGGTTCGGGAGCGTGGAGCCGGCAGGGATAACACTGAAGAGCGTGCCCAACTCGTTCGCACCAATTACTAGTACATGCTGTTGCACAGAAAACTCCAGAAAGTTC
>JAKRRZ010001381.1:0-11615 GCA_022627015.2 Podosphaera aphanis
CGCTCTGGCTACCGCTGCAAACTCGCGTTGTCCGTACTGTCGGATCACAACGAGCTGTTCTTTTGTCACCGGGCCGGACCTCGTAGGTCGGGCTAGACAGTTCCGACTGTCTGATCGGTGGGGTCCTCCACAGTTTCGACATCTAGTGGGGGCCGGGCACTCTGTGGCGGAGTGCATTATCGATCCGCAGTTCCAGCATGCCAGAGCGCGGGAGCAACCACGTGTGGCGTGGAAGCCGAGACAGCGTTTGCACTGCTCAATTTGGCGGCGGGGTCGGAAGGTTGAAGCCATTCCGGATTCGTAGAACAGTCGAAATCCCGGCCGTGGAGCAGTCTCTCGAGGAAAGAGAGCCTGCCAGTTCTGGAATTTTGCTCCAGATTTTGTCGCACCGTGGGGTCGCACCTGAGTGGGGACCTTGCCGGTGACTCGGAATATTTCATCTGCGACCATTTGGGCTGTCACAGATACTGTTCCGTTTGTATGTTTGATTACCACTGGTACAGTGGCAATCCGGAGAGCAACGAGGTTGGATGCTTGCTCTAATTTAAACGCCAAAGTCTTTTGTGACCATGATTGTTTATTAAATCTTTTTAATAAGGCGAAGAATTAGACCTTTGAAAACTCCGTGGCGCCATGGAAAACTTTTTTTCGCAATGCTTTTCTGAAGAAATGCTTTGAAGTTTGAAAAGCAACCAAGTCCAGAGGCTGACAAAGATGTCTTGTGTGAGGCCATGATTGTTAGGGGCGAATCTTGTGCTCCCAGCAGTAGTTGATAAAATCCTGTGTGACATGTGATATATGTCCATCAGAAATCAGCATGCGATACTGACCTTTCGTTCTTTTCTCGGCAAACTTGTTACGGTGTTTAAGCCACTGAAGAGTAAGCCTATCATTAACAAAACCTGTCTCTGACTGAGTCCACAATATATTGCAATCTAAATCATTACTGAAATACTTTCGAAGATAGCCTGTACCGGAATGTGTTATCATAGGAGGAACATGATAGACAATGGAACAGCACTCGGTTGCTCTCACAAGCTCTCGATTGCTAGGGTTTTCTTTAAATACTTCTTCACAGTCCATGGGGACTATAACTCTAGAGCCGTTATTCAATATTCCAATCATGTATCCGGTTTCATCAAAATTGTATACATCCTCCGGAAGTATTATAAAAGGAGATAGATCGAGAGGCGAGACGTCAAGATACTTGTCAGTAAGTGGTGCAGAATAGCATTGAAATGAGTAAGGCTTCAGAGATATTCAGCAATTAGATTGGCTGAAGAGTTCTGAAGGTGAAGGGAGCTCAGTATATACAGGGTTCATTAGCCGTATGGGACTAGAATTAGCAATAGCCATGGCAAACGAATTGTGTCCCAATATAGCATTAGTATCATGGTGTGAGTATGTCTTGAACTTTGGTGTGTGTGTGTGTGTTATTTATCGTCTGTTGTGGGCCAGGCCAACATCCCGTAGAGATATAGGACGTATGAAGGATATCTAGAATACATGATCCTCCAAGCTACAGCAGTGCTGCCCATCTGGTGTCCGAATTTCCCAATACCTACATTTGAGCCAGCTAGTGACATCGGGTCGAATGGGTGAGAACGTATTCACCTCGACCCGAAGGCCATGGGGCCGAGGGAGAACCTAAAGGGAGACTCAGTGGGAAAAACCTCAGTAGGAAAACCTCAGCCATTTCTCCCGTACTCATTTTCGACGAGCTGTCGCAGTCATCTAAAATAAGCCATGTAGGAATCAAACCTATCGCTCCTAGAAAGCCCAACCAGCACCTCACCACTTGTGCCAACAGCCTATTATAAGTGATGTTGCCATCACTTAGATGATTTTGATCAGTAGAGCCCTTCGCCCTACCTCTCTGAGACAGTCGGGGGAGTTCTTCGTTGAAAGGGTGCTGGGGATGGTGATGATGAAACAAAGCCGACCGAGACCGGCGTGGATGAATGGAGATCCTGAAGGGAGAGATTGCGACTTTTCTTGGCTATCTTAGATATGCGAACATACTGAGCGTTTACAGCCGGCACCGCGTGAGGGTGAAGAGTTTGGCTTTGCCAGCCTCTTGAACTTTTGTGTTTCCTCCAGAGTGCTTCAGTGTAAGACCTTCAATCATGTGACAAATTAGTATGTGCCAACTATATGAAAACCTAATGATCATGTGACAATGTACTAGGTTAGGAAAAGCGCATCACAAGGATGCTGTCCTGTCAATTTACAACAGGAAGAATACCCCACTTGTCCCTACATCTCTTATACTTCTGAAAATGCCCCTCCATGTCCCACTTCCGATGAGTAGCGCGTCGCCTAGCTTCCATGGGCTTTGTTTTCATAGTTTTCAGAAATTCATCAATGTATTTTAACTATCTTTTAGCCCATCTACGATTTGATGTTGCTTCTTGCCCTTGAAGAAGAATCGAGTTCCCTGCACCAAAAATTTGGTCAATGTTGGCTGAGCGACCCATGGAGTGACACATCAAAAGATAATTCTTCAATACACGATATTCTACAGGGTTCAATCTTTTGTTATATCTTCCTTTACTTTATTTTATTTATTTATTTATTTACTTTTACAAGTCTTCAGCTACGCCTAGGGCTCCGTCCCTGGGGGGATATGGTGACAAATATCTACTAAACTAATTAACAATAAATGGGGAGCCAAAAGGCCTTAGAAACTGAATTCGTGAAAGTGTAGTGAGCGCTGTACAGCCGGACTCTCACATGGACTTAAGTCAGACGGGACGGATCGGGCAAATTTCCGATAGGAATTTTGTCTTCTCCAAAATAGAGGGAAAACGCTTGGCATCTCGGGAGGTGCCGAGAAGCAAATCTAGTGTCCCCAGGCTTCTTCGGTGACCAGTTGAGGCTAGTCTCTCTCGAACTAGGGGGCAGAAAACTAGGTGGGTAATTGACTTGTCACCCATGCAGGAACAAGTCAAGTGTGCATCTTCGTGACGGAATCGGTCGTGATAGGCGCGAAAGTCTCCATGTCCGGTTCGGCATTGAATAAGATACCCAAGATTACGGCGGGGGAGTCGTAGCTCCTCGGGGGGCTTCTTGGGAAATGGCATCCCTAATTCATAGTAGGTGGAAGGAGCATGGCTTTGCCACCATGCGGAAGTCAGGTCCCATATATACTGTTTCATCTTTGTCTGGGCTCCAGCGAGAGATGCAGCAGAGAGAGCCGGTTGGCGGGGAGCCTCGCCAGCCAACTTATCTGCTAATTCATTACCAGGGATCCCCACATGGCCAGGTGACCACATCACGTGGACTTTACCAGGGGCTGCAATTGGAAGAATTCTCCATGAGGGCCACTGGGAGGTGAGTTTTCGGAATTCGAATATTTCTTGCTGTGAGTATTTAGAGGGCGTTGCATCGAGAAGGCGTCGCGCTGCCTCTTGATTGTCTAGAATTATATGGATATTAGTTGCCAGGTGGGTAGAGGGACCTGCTATGGCAGCATTAAGCCCTGCAAGAGCACCGATAATCTCAGAGTCGTAGACCTCAAAGTCGGGGCCCAGCGGGACTCTCACTGTTGCTACGGTGATTCTCCTGTGAAGAACGACGGCACCTGCCCCAGCAGATCCATCTTTTTGTTCGGAACCGTCGGAGAAGACGAGGATGTCCCATGGTGGTAAGTTTCTGATACGCCGAGAAGCTTTTTCAGAGGAGAGTTCAGCCCGGGTTAGAGTTTGGGGGGCTCTATACGAGGGCGTTACAAGCCGAGGACGGGGAAAGCGCGGAACGAGCTGAACCTTTCCAGTTAAGCGGGTATGCGCCTGGGAGTCATTGGATCTTCTGACCGGGGGGTGAAAATAGTCAGCGGCGGCTATTTTAACAGCAGAGTTGAGGCGCGTCTCTTCGAGTAGAATGTGACCCAGTTTGAGCCACACCTCCCTTAGGAGTGCTGCAGTGGGAGTAGTTTTGTATACTGGTAGAATTGCTCTAGCCAAGTTGACCAGAGCTCGAGTGACCATGGATACAAGGTGTTAGGATCGGGTAGAAGTCAAGCGGCCATGCCGGATATAAGTGTTTCCACGCCATCAAACCTCCGCACCGTACAAAAGGACCGGTAGCGCCGCAGCTAGGGCTGCAGTACGCAGAAAAGTTGTTGGTACACCACGGTTGGTATTTCCAAGCTGTCGAATATGGGCGCCAATCCATTGTGTTTTGGCACTCCATTCCTGCACATGTTGTTTGAAAGAGAGCTTGGTGTCCAGGAAGACGCCTAGCCACCTCAGAGTAGAGTTGGTAGTTCTTAAGACGCCATTAATGGTTACCGGAGGAGGAGGTTGACGGGATCTATGAAGATGCAGTATTTCGGTCTTGTTTTCTGCCAGAGAGAGTCCGTTCTGATCGCACTATCGGGTGATACTTTCAACACTGTTGGCGGTCAGACGGGAAGTAACGACCAGAGTTTTTGCGACCGAAAAGATCGCTACGTCGTCTACATATCTATAAGTAGGAAACCCTAATTTGAACAAAGGCTCGAGAAAGAGGAGAAAAAGTATCGGGGAAGTGGGGGAACCTTGGGGCAAGCCATGCGGAATATCCAAGAAGTTACCAACAAAATCGTCTATTCTGAGGCGAGCTTTCCTGCAACAAGAAAAGGAGGCAGCCCAATTTACGTATGGTAAAGGCCATCCCTGTTCGCGAAGACGAATGCGAAGACGGCCAGGTTGGATGCTATCGAAAGCACTCTGGATATCGAGGGTAGCGAGAGTACACACTTGCTTTGTTTCCCACGTTTTTCGGACATCATGAACCAGACATTCTACGAGGTCCATGGCAGATCTTCCAGGCAGAGCTCCGAAATTCGTTGGGGAGATAATGCGATTTGACAATGCCCAAAAGGCAAAGTGTCTGGCAAGGAGGCGTTCGAGCCCCCTCCCGAGGACTGGGAGAAGCGAAATCGGTCGCCAATTCGCGGGGTTGGTGAGATCGTCCTTGTGTGGTTTAGGAATAACCACCACTTCGGCGCGGCAGCGGCAGAGGATGCTGGGATGGTGGCCATATATGAGGTAGAGGCTGTAAAGGGTAACAATCTACGAGCGCCATGTATCCACTCCCCATACCGAGCGGAGAGCTGAGACAGAGAGGTGGTCATATCCCGGAGTGGTTGACGAAACCTCCAGAAGACAGTGGCGCACTTCATCTTCGTCTATAGAGAGAGGTGCGGGGATCGCACGCAGCGGGCAGGTGGGAGTATCCTTGGGTAAATCTGGTTGACCAATTGCGCGGGCAAGCTTAGTTCGAAAGAATATGTCTGCACACTCGGCTGGGGTGCTATACGTGACACCTTGAAATTGAATTGGGGGGGGGGGGCAAAGCGGCTAGATAGCTTTCGCCATGCAATAACTTTATGGGCCTCCAAGATCGAAGAAACATTATCTAACTTGGAACGCTTGTATTCGCGTTTAGCTCGTCTAACGGATTTTCGGAAACTATTGTGTGCCTCGCTAATGAGATCAGGATCACCGCTATGGCGAGCTTCGAGGTACCGACGTCGTTGGTCTGAGCATTCGTCATTCCAATAATCTTTGCTTGGAACGCATGCAGGCCTCAGTGGGTTAGCTGCCAGCAAAATTGCCGAGAGAGCGGCGATACCCGATGAAGTCACCGCATCCAGTCGCTGGGGGGTTGAGTCAAAGGAAAGACTAGGAGGAACGGTGGCGGAGAGAGCTAGACTAAATACTTCAGCGTTCTCATCGTTGAATATTGGGAAGCTTCCGCGTTGCGTGCTGCGTTTGAGATGACAAAAGTTGGGCAAAGCCGGGTATCGTCTCATGGTCAGAAGTTGAATGTGCCTCTGGATCTACACGAGCTGAAAGTCCTTCCATGTTCGTAAGAACTAGGTCCAGTACATGGCCGGCGCGATGGGTGGGAGCACCGTAAGGTAATGCCGTTCTCAAAGAATAGCTGTCAATACTGTCAACAAAGCTGCTGACGCCAGACGAACGGGAAACATTAGGCTCCCATAATTCGTGGTGAAGGTTAAAATCTCCCACAATTATGGTATTCGGTTTGATCGGCCAACTTAGGAGTGCGCTGAGACTCTCAGGCATCTGAGATTGAGGTGGACGGTATACATTTATGACTCCTAAAGGAGAGCACTGAAGACGGAGGACAATGATATCGGGTGAGAAACCACAATCCAGCTGGATAGGACGGAGGTTTGATTTTTTTCGTACATAGGTGATAACGCGCGGGCGCGAATTTTTCCAGTCACGGTTAGGGTTAGAGATGACGTAGGCTGGATGGGATTTTGTTACGTTCTTTAGGTTAATTGTTTGTTTCCAGGGCTCTTGGACCAAGATCACGTCATACTTGCCTTAAAATGCGGCTTGTAAAAGAGTGAGGTGAGAAGATCCACCACGCCCAACGTTTGCTTGGAGGGAACGGAGGCGAGGCGGGGGAACTCCTGAAATAGGCTCTTTTGCTCATAGGAAGTGCTATTAGAAGTATTGATGGTGATTTGCTCGTGTGGGTCTACATCCATAGAACTATCCGGGGCAGATGTAAGCGGTGTGAAGCTATTCTGGCTGGCAGAAGGCGTGCGTTAAGAAGGGACGGAGGGGGCTTCCGTCGAGAGAGTCGCTGCACTGGAGCTGCCGGGAGAGGTGGAGGTGGCAGCAGCGGCCTCTGCGCGACGCTCTTTTCGGAGATTATTACGATTCCGTGAACGGAGTTCCGTTGTCGCTTTTTCCGAAGGATGAATCGGTTTTCCCTTGAAAGGGCGAGGACGTAAAGGGCAGTTAGGGTCGTCTACTGAATGAGGCCCCAGGCAGTTGATACACCGACGAAGGTGACGGCATTCTCCGTGGTGGCGAAGTGCACCGCAGCGAGAGGATTGGTGAAACCCGAAACAAGCATCACACTGGACTACCTTCGGGTTAGGGATATAACGTCGGAAAGGGACGCTGTCAACAATTCGAAAAGTTGACACCTCTTTAGGGAAAAAAATAACCGCCATATGCAGAGGATCATAGCGATCTTCATGTAAAGACCAGTGAGCGCTAGATGGAGCGACGCCTGTCTGTGCCTAGGCAATACTCTTGACGTCATCGAGCGTGGTGGGAACCAAATTAGAGACCGGATTCCAGATAGTGCGTGGGATACGTTTCACAACATACCAGATGCGGTCCTCAAGTTGAGCGAGGGAACCGGAAAGAGCCGCCTTTATGGAGTCAGCGTTGTCCATCGCACTTTTCAGCAATGCATCAGACGAGAAAATGTGGTTGAAACCATTTGCGCAGCGAGTAACGGAGGCAATTCCGTCCTTAAGGTCGGGCGAAATGTGAATGAAAGCAGCCTTGACTGCAGTGGTGTCTGCTCTGAGAAGTGGAGCTTCCTCTGAGAGGCGGAAGGTAGCCTTGGGGCTCTTAGTGATTGCAGATTGTTTTGGAACAGGCGCGCGAGAGGGGTGATTTGTTGTGTTGGGTCGCGACGACGACGACGCCGGGGGGATGTTGGCAGGAGGGCCTGCGGTGGTCGCTGCCCAACTTTGAGTTTGCTTCGATTTAGGGGCGGGGGTCGTGGTGGGATGCTTTGGCTGGGCTTGGGTAAGGAGCCCGACGATTTGGGTTGTATCCGGCTGTTGAGTCGCATAGGGAGTCCAGAAGCAACCGCTAAGAGAAAAGAGCCCATTTACTCGCGCACGAAGGACTGAATGAGAGGATCAGCCTCTTCAACGGCTGACCAAAACTTGGTGTGAAAGGATTGAACCCAAGTAGCTCGACCCTTTGCCACGCGCTGGACGAGCTGGAGCTCGTCAGCGACGCGCTGGGCCAAGGGAGGTGGTTGTTGTGATTCTGTAGGTATCGACTTGTAGGAATCGATTTAGAGGGAACAGCTGGATAGGAATAGGAAGACGTGAGCGGTGCGGTTTGCGATTGCTGCGAAGGACGATGAATGTATTGTTACGCATTGTCGTGTCCACCTTTACTCGAGGCATCTAGTTTTCCTTTGCGGCGTCTATAGATGCGTGACGGTATGGCACGTGTTTTCATACATGCCGCTGCAACCTTCTTCCTCGGACTTTTTCGAGCACCTGTAAAGTCTCCTGGACCTTCTCTTCGTGATCATTTCTAGGAGACATGGTGAGTATTTTTTTTTATTTTTCACATACCCGATCTGGCGCCTTTTGGCCCACGCAGGTGTCGACTTCAGTCAGATACAATGATGATATGGTCGTGATGAACATCATGCCTCGGATATCATTTGCAAGAATCACTACGGTTGTGGCAGGCGGCTTTTTCTTCACCCTTACCGATCTATACCATCCGTGAAACTCACTCAAGGGAAACCTCTCAAAAAACCTTGAGTTATCCAAACATGCCACCATTATCATCGTAGCTTCCCTCAATAAGGTAAGGTCTGCTGGAGTCGAACCAGCGATCTTCTGTCTCGAGTGGAGTAGATGTTCAGGCTACCCAAATCCTACTTGGAAGACCGGCCTGGGTGGTATACCACTACACCATCTGACCCCATGGTGAGTTTTTTCTGATTTGTTATACCCGATCTGGCGCATTTTGGCCCACGCATGGTGAGTATTGTCACAAGGTTGAAGTTGAAAAAGTAATACATGTCGGTGGAAATGAGAAATTGGGGTTGAGAGATAAACGTGAGGCTGGCGCTTTCCTCACCGAACTACGGATGTCGTTGGGTGAGGGAAATTTTTTTTTTAAATCATTCTTGTGTATGCAGCCTGAAGCTATGACACGTATGATTACGGAAGGTGTGTTTCTCATAGAATGACTCATTTTGACGTTCTGGAACACTCATACTCAGATTTCATTTGCAGATACCACTACGAGGATAACGTCTTGCGACATGTAACCTCTTCCGTGAATACCCACCACAGGGAAAAGCGGGAAAAACCCATGGTTATCTGAATATGCTTTCATCAAGCTATGAGAAAAACACCACCTCGAGAGAGTGTGGTTATCGGGTCTTACTGGATTCGGACCAGCTTTCTCCTGTCTCGAGTGGGGCATGTGTCCAAGCTGCCCAGACTCTACTTGGGAGAACGGCCCGGACGGTGTACCACTGCACCATCCGACCCAAAGATCAATCGTGGGGGTACACGGTTTCAGTTCGACATGAAACTAGTTTCTTGTCTGGAATGAAAAGACGAACTGTCGGTCAAAACAAGACAATTCGATTTTGCCTATCCTCGACAGCTATCAAGCACTTGTTTGCTTTCATCCGAAATACCTAATATCGTAGTAACGTTGAAACAAGAGATATCCTGCTGTCGTCATCGCCCGTCGCTAGAAAGGAGATCCCTCTCGGGTCAGTGTGTGGGCGAAGATATATGTAAATATCGACTTAGCTGAGATGGAACGAAAGGCCTTTGACTTAGTTCTATTAGGTACTTGGGTACCAGGGTAGATTATTTGATATGCGTCATTTCACGTTGCTAATTGTGATGATAACGTTCAGCGTCTGATTCTTCATAGATTGCACGGCGAAATTCCAGCATGGCTACCGTGATATCTACAATTATAAATCATAACGTATTATGAACCACCAAAACCTTGTTTCAATTCCACTAACCGACTCAAAACTTGTCACCAATTAAGGAACAGCTTACTCATCGTCGGCTACGTCACGGGGTCGCCACAGAAATAATTTTGACATAAGAATTTTTTGAAGAACGAGCTCAAAATTTGATCATTTCAAGTTCTTTTAAAATTTGTTTCAATACAGAAAAACTGGATCTTAATCGGGATATTTCTTTGAAAACTTTTCTATGTCGAAATTATTTTTTGGTGGTGACCCCTTGATGTAGCCGACGATGAGTAAGCTGTTCCATAATCGGTGACAAGTTTTGAGCCGGTTCTTCGAAAATTAGAAATTCCGCTGTGACTTCCAGGGGTTGGCCGATTCAGAGCACAGAAATGCAGATAAAACACTACTCCGGTCGGATGGTGTAGTGGTATACCGTCCAGGCCGGTCTTCCAAGTAGGGTTTGAGTAGCCTGAATATCTACTCCACTCGAGATAGGAGATCGCTGGTTCGACTCCAGCAGACCATACCTTACTGAGGGAAGCTACGATGATGATGGTGGCATGTCTGGATAACTCAAGGTTTTTTGAGAGGTTTCCCTTGAGTGAGTTTCACGGATGGTATAGGTCGGTAAGGGTGAAGAAAAAGCTGCCTGCCACAACCGTAGTGATTCTTGCAAATGATATCCGAGGCATGATGTTCATCACGACTATATCATCAATGTATCTGACTGAAGTCGGCACCTGCGTGGACCGCAAGGCGCCAGATCGGGTATAAGAAATCAAACACTACTCACGGAATAGTCGAGACCCTTTTCTAAGCGATGATAGCAGCTCCAACGACATAGCCATTTCACCAGTCGAAAGAGATCATGATAGTGAAGGTATTATACTGCCAGAATAAGCCTTGATAACGATAGCCCAACGAAATTTTCTGGTGCAAAAGACTTAGTTACTGTTGGCCTTAACTTGGAGCATGTCAATTTTGACAGATTAACTATGTCACTCAACTCATAGTGTAAGTTTCTGTCAAATAGAGGAATTCTATCGGCATGTAATATGTTGTTTCTATTAAAACGAGAGCCCTAATATGCATGTAAGAATGAGTTACAACAGAGGGAACGGAAGCTATGTGTTGCGAACTGAATCATAGGATTGAATTAATTGACTTTATCTCTACTGTGCGCGTCCGCGAGTCGTTTTATAGTACACGCGTTAGTCTGGCGCTTACTCGTTCATCACCATTCCTTCCGTATACCGCGTCACGCGACTAGCACGTGATATGCTCTGTATCTTTAACCTTCAACAGTTTCCTGCATTTTAACAACAACGTAATACCATCCTCGGTCTTACCGTCCAATATCTTTGCTCTCAGTTTTTGGGAAAAGTTTAGAACGGCTTATCGCTCGCCGCCTATCTTGGATTGCAATTAATTACAAGGTTACTGCTACAAAGCAATTTGGGGGGCTACCACTGCGTTCAGCTGTAGACCTCACAACATGCCTAACACACGACGTCGAAACTGCCATGAACCGGAGTCTGACCGCCTCACTTCTGACCCTCGATGTTAAAGGTGCTTTCGACGGAGTCCTCCATGGGCGACTTGTGCACCGGCTTCGGGAACAAGGCTGGCTCAACCAGCTGGTCCGCTGGGTAGCTTCATTTATCACTGGTCGTCATGCAAAGGTGCGTTTGGATGGCTCTACAGGCTCTACTTTAAGTATACCATGCGGTCTCCCACAGGGGTCTCCCACAGGGGTCACCTGCCTCTCCAATCCTGTTCTCCCTCTACATATCTCCTCTTTCATCTGGGAAATCCAAAGACAAGATTCGGATATGCAGATGACGTAGCCCTTCTCCAGACCTCGTCCTCTCTACAGGTTAATGCACAGTTGCTTTCCCAGGACTTACAAGACGTCCTCCGATGGGGCCAGACGGAGGGGATCACATTTGATCTCAGCAAAACCGAACTCATTCATTTCTCGCGCAAACGAGCTGACCAAGATCCGGCGAACACCCCAGCGATCACTTCGGACTCCCTCACGGTCACCGAGAACCTGAATCGGCCATACTCACGATGGCTCGGAGTATTTT
>JAKRRZ010001382.1:0-11610 GCA_022627015.2 Podosphaera aphanis
GTATGCATGTGAGCCCATCGATTGAACATCATTGATAGGAAAAATGTTGAAGATAATTACGCGTAACTAATTGTTACTGTACGGTTTGATGTTAGTAATATATAACTCGATTTGGAGTAGCGCAAAATATATTCGACGAGATCGCTGATCAATGCAGATTTGGTTAGCGTGGAAGCGCAATCTACTTGCAGGGACGTCCAGCGAGCATTTGGGACTGTCCGTTTAGCACGTCCGGGATAACTGGTCAAAACGAATTCGTATTACGTTATCGGTCGAAGGTACCTTGCCTGAGCTACCTTAGCGTCAGAACGGAGTTTTGAAATGCTGCTTTAAGGCCGCTCGCAGTGCTAAGTGGTAAATCAATGGTTCATATTGATAATAATAACGGTTTTCAAGCTGTTAATTCAGCCTCCGGGACCGTTAATAAATTTTTAACCGACGTTCAGGCTAGGGTCCTCGCGCTAAGGTACCTCAAGTAATGGAAGGCAGGTAGAGGGCAGAAGAAGCTCAGCGTCCCTTCGTGCATCCCGGATGGATACATGGAACCTCAATCTAACAAGTATAAAGGTAGCGCAAAGAAACTAACCAATTCTGTGTAGGCTGACAACGTCTCTCAATTCTGTGAGTTGGTATTGGTAGGTCCAAGAGTGCGGTCGTCATCGGACTCTTCGTTACCGGTGATGTCCCCGTCGAAAACTGGGGCGACGACGTTGGCGATATTGAACTGACGAAGCTCAGCACCATCCTTGAAACGGGCCTTCGACGCGGAGTTGGGATCAGGTCATAAGTTGGGATCTTGCCAAAGCGGGTAATGCTAGGAGTCGGCACAAAGTCATCATCCATAGCACGTCTGAGTCCTCCAAAGAATATCGGCTGATGGACGCCGTCGGTCTCGCTCTGCATCAATCGGAAGCGTTCGGAGACCTACTCCCGCTCCTGAATCATACGTTGAAGACCAGGGGCAAGAGCTGCCTCTTGCCCCTGGTGAGCTTGGCAAGAAGGCGGCACAGTATATGAGTA
Organism: Podosphaera aphanis; assembly: GCA_022627015.2. Taxonomy (NCBI): domain Eukaryota; kingdom Fungi; phylum Ascomycota; class Leotiomycetes; order Helotiales; family Erysiphaceae; genus Podosphaera; species Podosphaera aphanis. The sequence goes on from JAKRRZ010001382.1 coordinate 1,021, forward strand.
CCATGAAAAGACTTAATATGCATATCGCTGAGGAATATTGCCTTCCTGTCAACGTTAAAGTTCTCGCAGGAGAAGACAAGCATTGAGCCTTTAAGAAGATGATCTAAACAACGAACCACCGGCACCCAGAAATGGATCTTCCTACAAAGGAAAACATCCGCCAAACTATTCGCTTGCTGTTAGCTGATGCTTTCAAGTATGACGATCCAACTGCCACACAGCTTACACGTATCGTATTCGGATAAACGTGACAGGGTGCATTCAACCAAGGTTCGTCCAGGCACAGGTCAATATCCCTACTCATCCTTCACAGCTACAGATGACACCTCAATTGACTAGGGCGCTCTCGGACGTATACGTTTATGATTGTGGTATGCCATACATGATCTTGTATACTGGTTCGACATTCGTGTGAACGAAGAAGTTTGCATTCTACGACCCAATCACTCAACGCAGGTGTACATTCAAGATTGGTGACTTCATCCGACTGCAGGGTGTTCAGGACAAAGATGTCGTCCGCGTTGACCAGATCTTAGTGCACACGCGGGAACGACGTGAGCGTTGTTCATCAAAACTACTCCGCTTTCACTGCTTCCCCTTCAGGACGAAAGTGTGCTTGGTAGATATTGAATTGGATTGATCCTTAGATGAATGTCTGAGAGAGAAGAAGAATCGATTGCCCCCTCAGGGATTTATCTAGATCTTAAATACAACTTATCTTCCCTTCCCTTACTCTCAATAATTATAGAATCTCCATAATCCCGTCTATTCGCCATCTTGATACAACCAGAAATCATGTGATGTAGTATTGTAAGGAAATTATGATGAGCGCCTAAGCAACAAACGAAATTCCAGGCGTCACTAATTTGTTATACGTAGTTAGGGGGATGTTACTAGGGGCTTGCGATTTCGATGATGCGCCGCTGTCTCTAGAGCAGCGGAAGAAATCTCTTCCTAATTGTGGTGACAACGGCACTGGGCGACTCAAGTTGAGCTGGAAACGAAAGTGTGATCTTGCTTCAATCTTTCATTTTTACTTTTCGAAGTTGGGCCAGAAGCAAGGTGGCAAAGGTCGTTCTTTTCTTGTCAGAGTGCTGGTCCACAGTTTAGCCATCAATCCCCCATACTCAACTCTTTTCAAGTCAGGTCAGGTCAGGTCAGGTCAGGTCGGGTCAACTCAGGTTTACTGTAGGGAAACACTGGAAAGGGAATTTTCGGTCAGCTTGTCTCAATTAAAGACCTATTTACACGAACTCGTTGCCACCAGCTTCGAACCAACCAAGTTAGACCTAATTCCTGGTATAGTCATTAAGATTCAGTCGTTTCATCGTTCGCCCCCTTATTGGCTCACCGCTATGGAAATGACCACCAACAATTTGCATGCTAAAAATGACAAACGCCAAATTTCCGTTAAAGTCCAACTCAGAGAAGACTTTGAAATACAAAAATAATGTTAATGGCTCGCTGCGCAATAAAAAGCCTGAGATCTGATGAACAAGCCATGTGCAAGAATCAGAGAAAAATGCTTCTGGAGCTTCCACTGATGCCCAGTTTAAAACGCTTGAAGCCACCAGAGCCATTTTTTATAGCCTCTCTTCCGCAAGTTATACCATCAGCAAGCCCCGAGTTATTCAGCTTAGTGACTAATTCTTCTCTCCCTGCTCCCCTACCTATCATATAGCCAGCACCAAATCCAACCACACTTATAAGTACCAGTACACCTGCTGACATTGCCCATGTGAACAATGTTGGAGGGAATGGTGTGGCATGATGTTCACCTTTGTTCTTTTTCAAACGCCACATCTTCTCTTCTGAAGTTACTTTTCGTTTTTTTTTATCTACGAGTGCCCCATCCGAGCTACAATTACTATTTATCGTAGAATCAGAAGAACGTTGTTGTTGGAAGTGTGGTCCTCGTTCGTCAGGAGCCATTAAGTCGGTTTCTGACACAAGTCGCAAGCCAATTGGCTCGTTATAGTTCTGGATTGTTCCGACTGATGTCACCTCACGTTTTGGAAGGCTCCTGGCAGTAGCAGCACCTATAGACAATAGAGTTGTAAGTGATGCACGCAAAGCAGCTTCATGGTCAACAGGGCTATGGTATGACTGATGACTGTGGATATTTTGAGCGCGATTCGAGTGTCGCGCATTCGAGAAGCAGTTGTCTGAAGAATGGTAATGCTGGTTTGAAGGCGGATGTGAGAAAGCATTAGGCTGGGGAGTGAATGTCTGGCGTAAGTTTGCGCGTTGACTGAGGGAAGTAATTCTTCTATCCCTGTCGGACTCTAGCTCGGCATCATATATAGGTGGAGTTTCTAATGTAGCTGGTGTGAGTTGTTCGTTTGAGCTGGTCAAAACGCAGTCTTCATCGCTGTCGCTCTCTTCATACTCCTCATGGCTACTTGTGCTCTGAGCTCCTATTGTACTAGAGAGGGATATACCCGGGTGTCCTCGACGTCTACGGAAATCGGGAGGGGAACTTTGTTGGACCCTAAGGCCAGTCGTTACTATCTCATTACCAATTAGAGAATGAGGAGATGGGGATGGCTGAATTGAAACGTCAACCCAAGACTCTATAGCCGTTAGCGCTGATCATTCTATCTCCACTGGCGACTTTACCATCACCCCGTAAACGCTGTACTCCAGTATATCTTGCCATCTGACGGGTAACTTGAATTTCTTGATGTTATGGCTGTAAATATCGCCAGTCGCTATAGTTTAATGGAGATTATTGAGTATCGAGTTCTGTAGTTATCGCAGTGAGATTATACCTACAGCAATAGTTGTTATCTGGTTGCGCTACCTCAATAATGAAAATCGCCGGCAACTAAGCCGCGTGCGTATTCTATCTCAAGACTGAATAGCGATAAATTGACCCACCTAAGAATTATATGCTGATGGGTGAAAGAGGATTGAGATATATAGAAATGGTGTCGATAAGTAATAGGGCTGATGGGTAGCGACTAAGGTGGTGAGGTACTGTTTCACTAGCTTAGAGCAGGTCATTTCCACCGCTCATGCCGCTGCCAGAAACACTTCCTGAGATACTGGTTCTCTGCTTAACCTGCAACGTTCATATAAAATCAATCATTAATGATAGTTACATGTACATGTATTTTGTTCCACCTTATCTGAGTCACCCCATCTCACTCTACACAGTTAGGAGCTTAGGGTAGCTTAGTCATTAGTCGTTCCTATGCTGTAACGTGACTTATCAGTTACACGTAACGTCGTCCCTTAATATGCACCCGACAGCCTCGGGGTCACCTGACTTTAAACTCTGTTCGTCTGCAGTCTCGCATTTGTTCTGATCGCCTAACTCAACTCGGCATTTTTAACGAGGTAATCATGTCGATTTGCGATTCTACTTCTCAAATAACATGAATTCTAATCATGTATCAATAGTTATATTTAAACAGCCAACATCTATACCAAAAGGAAGACTAACCAAAAGTGCCTAAACTTCAAAGACAAGCCAGGCGAGCTACACTGACACCTGACGAGGGCCCAGAGTAGCATGGCCACTCAGATAGGAAGCGAGCATATTGGGTTCAACTCTTATCTCCACAGAAGGAAAGTATCTGGAGTAGACGACCCAAGTTTCTCATGTGGATTCCTCTCTCAAAACGTGGAGCATATGATCACGGCTTGCCCGCGATGGTCAAAAGGAAGAGCTGAAGTGTGGAGGAAGGCAAAGGAAAGATCCTTCAAGGCGATGATGAATAGCCCGGAAGATATTGCCAGAATAACCCGATGGATTATTAAAGAAGAATGGCTTGTACAATTCCGCCTCGTAGAAAACGTTGAAAATACCATAGAAGCAAGGAGAATTAGGCCGGAAAGTAGAAGAGTAGGTCGAAGGGAGAAGGAAAGGGGTCCATATGCGACTATGCAGCATCTATCGCACTTCCTAAAAGTAGGTCTTTGACTAATAACATTAAATAATTCAACCTGGCAGATAGAGAGGGTTTTCACCGTTAATGTTTCCCGCTCGTGTAAATATAAAGTTCATAGTGTTGTAACTAAGACAGGAACATCTAGAGGACTTTGCCAAAGTAGTGGGAGAATGGAGTAGAAACATAGGAAGACAAGAGTTAAGGACGGCAACCGGCGTGGAAACCCTCGCCAACGACCTAGTGGAAACCCTCAGCGAAGCAATAAAAGCAACCGGCAGGCAAGGCTCCCCTCAGCTTGGGCAATCGGCACCATGGTGGACAGACGAGTGCCGGGAGGCTAAGAGTGCAAGCAGAGCAAATGGGGACGATGCCAGCAAAAAAGCATTTCGACAAGCAGTCAAGATCGCCAAACGCCAGTACTGGCGCCGAAAGTTCTCCGAAGCTAAGACAGACAGCGATATTTGCCGAATGGCTCGATGGGCGAAACCGCAGCAGGAAGGAAAAACTGCCCCTCTTAGAACCGCAAACGGTTTCGCATCTGATCCCCGCCGCCGCGCTACTCTACTCTGCGACATGCTACTCGCCAGGTTCACGAGCGAAAATGATATTGAAGCCATTACGGGCCCCACAAACGCTGAACCCGGAACCGATCATCTACCTTGGACAATAGAGGTTACAGAAGAGGAAGCCAAATGGGTAGCCACATCGTGCCAAGACAAGGCCCCAGGCGCTGACAACATCACCGTCCGGCTGCTACGTGCAGCATGGCCAGCGATAGGACAGGCAGTACGAGCTCTTTACGAATGATCCCTCCGCTACAAGCACCTCCCGACTATTTTCAAACTAGCCGAGATCATCCTAATCCCCAAACCAGGCCACGACCTCAGCACAGCAAAATGATGGCGACCTATTGCACTTATCTCGTGCCTCGGTAAAGGACTCGAGCGCCTGGTCGCCAAACGCATAGCACACACGGCACTCAGCAGCCAGAAGGTACCTCAGCAACTAATTGGAGCACTGCCCGGCCGGTCAGCCAACGACTTGGTCGCATGCCTTATCCACGACGTGGAACATACACTGAGCTTGCGACATAAGGCTGTACTGGTAACACTGGATGTCCAAGGAGCTTTTGACGCGACTCTTCACGGACGACTCCTGCGAAGAATGAAGCAGATGGGATGGGCGCCGGAAACCATTAGCTGAACAGCCTCCTTCCTGCGGGGGCGTTCAGCTCGTGTCAGATATGATGGAGGCGTAACCGACGCAGTAAATCTTGAGTGTGGCCTCCCACAAGGGTCACCCCTATCGTCGATCTTATTCCTTCTGTACATGTGAGAAGTCGCAGGGGGGAGCAACTGGAGGTTTGGCTACGCAAATGATCCAGCTGTACTCGGAGTAGGAGCAACGGCAGCTCTGGCAGCAGAAGCCGCCCAGCGCGAAGTGAACAATATCATGGCCTGGGCAGAGAGCGACGCCGTCATTTTTGATCCAGCTAAGGCGGAAGTCCTGTACTTTCTCGGCCCCAGAGCAAGAATCACAGACCTACCACCAATAATCATCGGAGATTCAGCGATCCAAGAATCCGAAACTGTAAGATGGCTTGGTGTCTTCCTGGACAGAGGCCTCACACTCCGCCATCATGTCGCCGAGTGGAGAAGGAAGAGCACCCGGCTTGTACAACATCTCTGTCGGCTCACCAGATGCACCCAGGGACCCCCACCAGGACCGTTGACCACAGTCATCCGTACAGTTGTGATGCCCATTGCACTTCACGCCTCCGAGGTTTGGTGGCCCGGTCTCACTCGGGAAACAACTAGAGGCAGGGTTCAAAATTCTTGTAGAATGCAAATCGAGGCAATTGACCGAGTACTTATGACAGGCATTCGCACCGCACTACCGACATGGCGCACCATGCCAAAAGCAACCCTCTGGAGAGAAACAGGAATCCCACTGGCAAAAGTTCTGCTTGAAGAACGGCGCCTTAGGTCAGCCGCCCGTATTCGCCGCCTAGACGAATTCCACCCGCTGCGACTCAGAGCTTTAGAAAGTACCGAGGCCGCAAGACACCGGCTCGGCCCACGATCATCCAACCGAGGCCGACGCCCAGGAAATAAAACCCATGGCTCCAGAGTTCAGAGAGCATTTAGACTATTACCCGAGACAGAGAGCCCACCTCCTCCCCGAAGAACCATTCCGCCACCCCCGCGGCTCTGCCGCACCGACAATGTAACAGCTGCCGGAACCACGATGAACTGGCTCAGCAGACTTCCCCAAGATTGCCTATGTGCCTATAGTGACGGATCTGGCGCGACAGAGTCCTGCTGAGCTTGGGGCTTCGCAGTCTACTTTGGCAGCACGACTACAAACCTCGAGCTTAGCAATTCTGGCCCCTTGGCAGGGGCTGAAGTCTACGACACGGAAATTCATGGCGCCATGGCAGCTCTCGAAGCGATCATCACGAACCTTGGCAACCGCAACATCTCAAAAATCTACATCCTGCTGGACAACGCTGAAGCAGTGTAAGCTCTACGGACGGGTGAAACAACGTCATCCTGTTGGCGTGTCCGTAGGTTCCGAAGGTGGGCGGAAGGTCTAACAACCCCAGTACGCGTGAAGTAGATAACGGGAAATGAGATGGCAGATCAACTTTTTAATATTCTTTTAATAGATTTGATATGGATTATTTGTATGATGTTTTTATCCGGTTGAGATTTTGTCTACTACGCTAATTCCTGAAGCTAAACCAAATCGAGTCATTTTATTTCCACTTTAATTTTCTTCTCTTCCTGGTACCTAAGTTTTTTTTTTTCAAATCATTTTGTATTGAGCCTAATAGCTATGACAAGAGTACGCATGATGATTTTTTTTTTTTTTTTTTTTTTTTTTTTTTTAAATCATTTTGTATTGAGCCTAAAAGCTATGACAATTACGCATGATGATTGCTACAACACGTTCATCTATGGTTTCATATGCCTCCTCTATCACAAAAAATAGCCTCATATCTTCCTACTAATTAGTTTTTCCAACTTTTCCGGCTTCGTAGTATTATCCCAAGTCCATGCTTTATTCAACTCCTCTCAAAGTTCGTCGTAGGACCACGACTGTTTTTCACCATCTAGTCTCGAATAATGTTACCGTATGTAGTCCTTCACTCTATCTCACAAACGCTTCACGGAGTCAAGATCGTTGTAAAGCGGCCACTCGATTGTGGCAATGAACCCCTCCCGTTATTCGTAAAACGTGCAAGCTCAAGAATACGCAAAGCATCTCCAGTATATCTATTCAATAAATTGTCTCAACTTCTCTGCTTTTTCATCATGAAGCCGGTGGTAGAAATTCTTTAACTATACTGATCGGATGATTAGTCCACTGAGCCTTTGAGCTAAAAATTAAGTTAAAGACCTTTCGGGTAGTTCACTTTCTTGGGTACAAGCCATTTGTAGACTAAATCTTATCATTATAGAGAAATTCCATCCAATTCTCATCGGTCCAGCTTCTTTCTTTTACCCTTTTCAGATCAAGGGGGCTTCTTCAGCTTCTTCAGTAACGGATGAGGTTTGTATTTTCTTTGTATTTTATCCTTTATGAGTATATTAGAATGTAGATATTTTCAGTACGGATGTTTATGGTCTTGCTGTTGAAGTTAATGATAGCTGCAATGATGTAGAGTGATATTGGTGTGATGGACAAGCCAGTCGACAGCTATGTAACGGCTCAGGCAAAATCTGTTGGCTTCAGTTAGCCATGAAACTAGTAGGGATATTTTGGAGCTAGTATGGATTACACCCCTGAAGCGAGAGTTTTCTCCACTGGACGGACACTACCCTGGAGGAATAGTAAATCAAACTTGAACTAACAATGATTAATGATTTGACACATTTATTTACGCTCGCTTTTTTAATTTGTGGCGATCAGTCACATGGTAGCTTTCAGATATTACATGTATGTCGATCTGTCAGTATCTGTTGTGGAACTGTCATCGTGTGATGGTAAAAAATGGCTGTTCAATAAGGGACGTTGTTGAGACATGGAGAATTTCTTAACCGAGGGCGAAATGAGATCATAAAGGTTTAATAAACTTCTTTCAGCGTGGACAAAAATTTAACCTCAGATCAGCGGCTGATCAGCCACTACAAAAGCCCCCTTCTCCGCGAAGGATCTAACATGGAAAAATGTGCTCTTGCACAATAATGAAGTTTAAGCAAAGCTTATTCGGATACCCTGCAGCCAATGACAATCATGCACCAGTCATTCATAATCCTAGCGGCGCGTGCAGATCGATTGCTAACGAGCAATATCAGCAACATCCAGGCTACGGAATTGCAATGACCGAGAAGTTTGTTACCACATCATCCTATGCCCAAAGGACACTGATATCGAGGGAGCCAGAATTAACTCATCATGCACGTAGAAATCCTACAGTTTGCTCTTCGATAGTCCATCCTTCCCTGAAGAGCCGAGGCAGGTGGCGCTTGGCATCGGGCTACAGTGACAAACTTCCAAAACCTGAGATCATTATCCAGTGTATCCGCCTCCTGAGATGCGTGTGTACAATTAGTTCCATGGATTTATGCTTTGGTCGAAAGAGACACGACGCGCAGAGATTAATTTACCTCCAGCCCGGCTTATCCATCAAGTGGTGGGTGTCCCACGTAAAACTTTCCTGGGTAGGCTGCCACGTCGCTTTCCCAGCTTACTACTGCGTCAGCCCTCACGAGCAATGGCGAGAAGCACCATGGATGGACAACATATCTATCTACCGATCTATATGAGTCCCGCCCAGCGTCCGCTTCCGTCGCCCGGATCTACATCTCAATAGTGGTCCATCTGCCCACGCGCCGAGACTCAACGTTTACAGAAAGAAGCCCTTCACTAAATGCGAGTTGAATTGCCATGGCGAAAATCTTGGTCGGGTATTGTTTGCACCTTTTCGTATCACCTGCATGGCTAAACACCCAACAGAGGTCTGTCGTACGCAACAAAAGATGAATCCTTCTGTGCGAAATTTAGAGAGTTTGGCGAAATCCTAGAGGCAGTAGGTCACTCTGAATCTCTGAGAATCTAACTTGACGCATCTATGACATAGTCAATTGAAAAGTGCCCTGAAACAGGCAGTAGTCGTGGATTTGGGCATGTTCGGTATTTGAAAGCACAGTACGCGGATGCCGCGATCGCAGCTATGAATGAAAAAGAGTAGGCTCTGGAGCCCGTGCCATCTGGAACGCGACGTTAACTTTAATAGGTTTGAAGGACGACGGCTCCACTTAGGGAGAGCAGTTGGATGAGATGGAAGTAGATGATGGGGGGTGCTTGGAACTCTCATGCAACGCATTGAATTGATGCAGAATCCTTGACCATACCTATCTGATAGATTAAGCTTGACAACAACCTCATACATGCATGGAAAATTATGTGAAGAGTCTTCGTTGAGGGTCGTCTCGAAATATTGTGACTAAATAAGACTATCGTGAGTTCAAAATAATTACGTGTGGTTTGATACCAGAGTAGTCGGGTTCGTCTTGGACTCGCCGTCCTCATACAGCGTGAATCAAACAGTATAATCAATCCGATAAGCTTCAGAGCTGAGGGCCTACACAAAATGTTACCACAACAAATTCAGAGCACGAAACGCTAAGTATCTTAGTACATGTACGGTAAATATAAACACAAAGGTCTTTCTGGTCCGTCTACGATATGATTTAAGTTAGCCCCCCACCATCTCTCGACATTGTTACGCACTTGGTGCTATCGTTTGAATAGTTGCATTGTGTCACGAAACCTACCTTTATCTGAGAGAATGCTCCCGTCATTTTTCTCTTGTTTTTCCCTAATTGGGGTATGGCACGGCCACTGCTCGAGTGATAGTGTTCATATACGTCAAAGGATCTAGTATCCGGATCCTCCAGTTCCCGGACACCACACCAAAATCACTCATGTCGATAAAAAGCATATTTACAACTACAAGATTGTGTCTCCATATTTTGTTGGCACAGTTTAGAAGACTCATTTTCGGATTCCAATGAGCGTATCTGCTGTAGCTGAAGGCATGTTGTGCAGGCCAGCGCGATCCCCAAACCCTTTTCACGGAATCACCTACACGGCACAAACTGCCGCGAGTTCAGACATCAGCATCCACATTAATTTTGCCCAATCCACATGTATTTTTCTGGCGAGCGAGATTCTTGATCAATGTGTTGGTTTGCATCTTCCCTCGCTCGCGAATATGTGGAAAATGACTGTCCTGCTTCTTCGTATTAGCAATCATCAAGAATCTGTCGGCGAGAATTAGATCCCATCCTTTTTGGAACGCAATATTTGAGTCAATTTTTTGACTGGGGGAAAGATAGAAGTTGCACGAACTCTACTTGCTATGAATTTTGTATAGACAGGCTCGCCATTTGGTCTTTTTAGTAAGGCTTGACTTCGTATTTATGTATTGACGAAGAATCTTTAGAGTTTGGATGGGACTGAGGTAGACATAAGGTTTGGTAAAAGCTCAATATTTTTTGGTTTTAATCACCTATCTTAGGTTTATATCAAGCCTTGGGATAATTGCGAGGCAATAACCGTACTGGAAACTTTCGTCGCTGGTAGCCAAAATCACACTGTATAAACGTTTTTGAGGGCTAGAGTCTACAAACTACACAGCTCCCATCAATAATTCAATTAAATGAATATACACTCTCTGAAAAAG
>JAKRRZ010001383.1:0-11609 GCA_022627015.2 Podosphaera aphanis
GAATGGAAGTTCTCGAAAGTTCAAATGCGGACATCTTAAAATCTCACAACATGATGGCGACTGAGATGGTAAAAATGACATCCACTTTGAACGCGTTGATGCGAGTCTTGAATCCGGTAAAGAGGGGAAATGAGGCTGCGGTGCCAGCATCTACAATCTTGGGACAAAATACTCCAGATATGCGAGTGGTATCACAACAATCAGGAAGAAATACTCCGAGTGTCACCGACGCTGCGCAGGTCCCGTGTGTACTGGTGGCAAAAAAGCCTCTACCGTCCGGGCTGTATGACTAATGCATTCATGCTGTGGTCCGACTCCGCATACAGAGTTTGTTATATATGGTCACTTGAGGATTTCGAGCAGATGATTCTGAGGTATGTGAAGGACAATGTGAAGGACAACCTCTTAAAGATACAATCATACAATCTGTAATTCAACTAAAAAAAATATTGTGACATCATAATAACTCGTATCCGTATACACGACACGAGAAGGACCAATCTTGTGAAGGCTCTAGCAAAGTGGCGAGTACCAAAGTGGTAAATGGTTATTTTTGCTAAGTCTTAGAGTAAGATTTTGAGAGGTCTAGATGGAGCTTACATGTGAATGATCATAAGAATCGCCATCGAGTGTCATGTATATAAAGAATTACTTGCACAGAATAGAAAATCGTCGGAATTCTTTAATAAAACCCAATAGTAGAGGCTCCTAAATCATATGATTCTAAACTTCAGACGCAAAAATAATCTATGTTTTCACGAACCTTCCATCTGTGCGAGCATTTACGATGTTTACAATCTCTAAAACCCGCTCGCTACCCAGTGTCTATGTGGAAATATAACTTCAAAACCGCGAGACCTATCGATCTGGAGACCGTAGTTCGTGAGGTAAGTTTGCTGACAAAACATGTTCCTTGAATTTCCTATAGAGCACGAGGGCGGAGGCCGTATGAGCCGAGGACTTGACAACAACACCTCTCCACAAGTGCAAAAGAAAGAGACCCTTTCCGGAAGTGGACCGACCTTTTATTTATCTTGGAAAGACGCTCTTTTTGTATTTATTTTTTACATCAATTTTTGTGTATGCAGCCTTAAGGCTATGACACTAATGACGACGGAAGTCTTGTATTGTTGAAATTAGTACATCCAACTTTGGATAAAATAGCTGTGTGCACTCATCGAGATCTACACATACATGTACTAATCTTTCTGTAAGTTGTGAGGCTGGTAAAATACGCTAAATCGTATTAATACAAATCATTAGATGTCCTTTTTCTTCAGATAGATATTATAAATAGCTGTGTCTAAGTCACTTTTCAATGCTTCATTTACGGTTAACAGACTCATTCTTGTGCCTATTTGTCTTCTCTGTGAAATCATCTCCATCAAGTCATACCACTTGCTGCTACCACTATTTCCAAACATCATGTATTTCGTAGAATGACTCAGTATGACGTTGGAACACTCATGGCTTGAAGTTTGCTGGCGCGTATGAAATGTACACATTATGGGACTGCAATAAAAGTATAGATATAAGATGGTTAAAGTGATGCTTGAGTAATAGGTCAACAAGAGTGCGGTTAGAGATATGTTAGATATCTCAGATTTCTATTTTTTATTTTACTGTACCTAAAAATATACTACCCCTGTCTATACATGCTTATAAACATTCTTACTAATCAAGATGTAATCCGCGCTTTTACAACATCATGCTCAGATTTCATTTGCAGATACCACTCGAAGTTAACGCCTTGCGATATGTAACCTCTTCTGTGAATATCCACTAGAGGGAAACGCGCAAAAAACCTGGAGTTATCTGAGTATGCCTTCGTCAATCTACGAATACAGCGACACCGCGAGAAATGTGGCTTGTAGGTCTTGCTGGATTCGAACCAGCTTTCTCCGGTCTCAAGTGGGGCATGTATTCAGAATACCCAGATTCTACTTGGGAGCATGGCCCGGACGATGCACCACTACACCATCCGACCCGGAAAGACGCTCACCTAGGTAATGGAATTCACCTTTGGAATTCGAAGATGGCGAACCGTCAGTACATGAATATGTAAAAGGCGCAGGGACCTCTATTTTCCTTCATTACTAATAATGACAAAGGACGAGAGATTTTTTGTCGAACCCCTCCAACGAGGCTGACAACTTTTTATCTCCCCTCCACCTTTGGTCATAGAATTGTCGAATTTGATTGTTACATTCCAATTCAATCCAACCTTATCTCTCACCAAGCAAGTAAATTTATCAGTTTGGAGGGTTTCAACGCGCACCGCTATGAGTATCGACTTCCCAAAAGAGGAGGAAATAGTCCTTCAACGTTGGAAAGAGATCAGTGCTTTCGAGAGACAGGTAGAGCTCTCCAAAGATAGACCTTCCTACACATTTTATGATGGCCCACCATTCGCTACGTACGTTTTTTACAGGAATTTCCTCTCGTACGCCCTGATTTCAGTAGAGTTGCCCGCTGATTTTGCCAAAGTGGATTGCCTCACTATGGTCATCTCCTGGCATCAACCATTAAAGATATTATTCCTCGATATTGGTCAATGAAGGGCTATCATGTTGAGCGAAGATTCGGCTGGGACACTCATGGATTACCCATTGAGCACGAAATTGATAAGAAGCTTGGTATTTCAGGCAAAGATGCTGTTATGAAACTTGGTCTCGCAAAATACAATGAAGAATGTAGATCTATTGTTATGCGATATTCCTCAGAGTGGAGGGTCACCATTGAGAGACTAGGACGATGGATTGATTTTGATAACGATTTCAAGGCGAGTAAGTCCAGAAATTATTGTCGGTTGACTAATTTCTCTAGACAATGGACCCTACTTTTATGGAGTCTGAATGGTGGGTGTTTAAACAAATATATGATAAAGGGGCAGTATATCAGGGATATCGTGTAATGCCATACTCAACAGTTCTTACAACAGCGCTCAGTAACTTTGAGGCCAATCAGAACTATCAGGATGTTACGGATCCCGCAGTGGTAGTCACTTTTCCATTATTAAAAGACTCTTCTACCTGTCTTCTTGCCTGGACAACAACTCCTTGGACCCTTCCTTCCCACACAGGATTAGCCGTACATCCTAGCTTTGAGTATGTCAAGATCCATGACGAAAAATCCGGAAAATACTACATATTACTCCAAAAGTTGCTGGGCACATTATACAAAGACCCCAAGAAAGCCAAGTTCAAAATCGTTGAAAAAATCATGGGCAGTGCTATGGTTGGATGGAAGTATGAGCCATTATTTGACTACTTTTACGATGAATTCAAAGATGTAGGGTTCAAAGTTTTGAGCGCCACTTACGTCACCGATGAGAGTGGAGTTGGGATTGTACATCAAGCGCCAGCTTTTGGAGAGGAAGATTACAATGTAGCACTGGAGAATGGTATTATTAACGAACATCGTGCCCCACCAAGCCCAATTGACGAGCGTGGTCAGTTTACAGAAAAGGTTCACCATTTTACTGGTTTACATGTCAAAGTTGCCGATAAGGCTATCATTAAGCACTTGAAAGGCACTGGAAGGTTAATAGTAGACTCTCAAATCAGACACAGTTATCCCATGTGTCCTCGATCTGATACACCCCTTATTTATCGAGCGCTTCCATCGTGGTTCATACGAATCCCTGAGATAGTCCCCACTATGCTTAAAAATATTGAAGGTTCTCACTGGGTTCCCTCATTCGTCAAGGAAAAGCGGTTTGCAAGCTGGATCGCTAATGCGCGTGACTGGAATGTCTCTCGAAATCGATATTGGGGGACACCAATTCCTCTGTGGGTAAGCGATGATTTAGAAGAAAAAATTTGTATCGGAAGCGTGGATGAATTGAAGCAACTCAGTGGATTTGAGGGAGAGTTGACTGATCTTCATCGGGACAAAATCGATCATATAACCATTCCCAGTAGAATGGGTAAAGGGGAACTCAGACGAGTAGAAGAAGTATTTGACTGTTGGTTTGAATCCGGGAGCATGCCGTATGCAAGTCATCACTATCCTTTTGAAAATAAGGATAAATTTAAAGATTCGTTTCCTGGCGATTTTATTGCAGAGGGGCTGGATCAGACCAGAGGATGGTTTTATACACTGCTCGTTCTCGGCACACACTTATTTGGCGTCGCACCATTTAAAAACTGCGTCGTGAATGGGATTGTACTGGCCGAAGATGGGAAGAAGATGTCGAAACGACTTAAAAACTACCCCGATCCTTCTCTGATTATGAATAAATTTGGTTCTGATGCTCTTCGCCTCTACTTAATCAACTCGCCAGCTGTGAAAGCGGAACCGCTACGCTTTAAGGAGTCGGGGGTGAAGGAAGTTGTCGCTAAAGTGCTACTACCTTTGTGGAATAGCTACAAATTTTTTGAGGGTCAGGTTGCCCTACTTAAAAAAGTTGAAAAAATCGATTACTTCTTTGATCCTACTATGGGAACTTGTAATAACAATGTGATGGATCGATGGATCCTAGCGAGTTGTCAGAGTTTACTTCAATTTGTGAACGAGGAGATGGCCGGTAAGACTATTATGACCTACGAAAGATTCAATCTAATCATTTACAGCATATCGTCTGTACACCGTTGTTCCTAGACTTCTCGATCTCATCGATAATACCACAAATTGGTATATTAGATTCAACCGAAAGCGTTTGAAGGGAGAGTTTGGAATTGAAGACACAAAACATGCCCTGAATACACTATTCGAGGTTTTATTTACACTTGTCAGAGGCCTCGCACCCTTCACTCCATTTATTGCAGATTGTATATACCTACGTTTATTACCACACATCCCTGAAAGTTTACAGGGAGATGATCCTCGAAGCGTTCACTTCCTGGCATTTCCAGATGTTAGAAAAGAGTTGTTTGATGTTGAGATTGAGCGTCGCGTAAGCCGCATGCAGCGTGTGATTGAGTTGGCTAGAGTCTCCAGAGAAAGACGAAGTGTAGGCCTTAAAACTCCATTAAAAAGCCTTATCGTTATTCACGCCGACCAAATTTATCTGGAAGATATTCAGTCATTAAAGAGTTACATCGAGGAGGAGCTCAACATACGAGAACTCATTCTAACATCAGACGAGGCTAAATACAACGTTCAGTACAGTGTTTCCGCTGACTGGCCAGTTTTAGGGAAAAAGCTCAAGAAAGATGTTCAACGGGTCAAGAAAGCATTACCAAGTCTTTCGAGTGATGAGGTCCAAAAGTATGTTCTACAAAAATCTATTGTTGTCGACGGTATTACTTTGGAAGAAGGAGATCTGGTCGTTAAACGTGGGCTACAGGATAATGAGTCATCTAAAAGTCTTGAGACAAACACCGACGATGATGTTCTCACCATTTTAGATGTAGAGCTTTATTCCGATCTCGCGGATGAAGGCCTTGCACGGGAGATTAATAATCGTATTCAGAGGCTCAGAAAGAAGGCTGGGCTTCAGCCAACGGATGATGTAAAGATGAAATATAAAATCATTTCAGATCCAGAGCAAATAGGACTGGAAAGGGCATTCAAGGATCATTCGAATTTAATTTCAAAGGCTTTACGGCAGCCGCTAGATCCTGTTATCAATGGAGAGTCCGAAGACGAATCTAATAGCAACGAGGAGATAATTTTAGAAGAGGAACAAGAAATTCAGAAGGCCGTGTTCCTGTTAAGGCTACTGAAACTTAAATAGACATCATAAATCAACTAAATTCTCATTAGACCATCATTTTTTGGGCCGGAAACTATTTGTCTGTGGGTTAGAGTCCCTAACTGGCGTGAGTAAAATGACCATGGTGTCGTGATCTCAAAATTTCTTCGATACTCTCTGTAAATCAGTAAGCCTTTGCTATCGATATCAACGGCAATAGTTACAAGGTAACAATCTTTTAGCCTAATAAATTCTTTTAGACACCCGTCCCTCTGAACCGAATTGTAATCTGAAACCACACATTTACCGTACACTGAAGCCTACAAGTAGATTTAGGAACCATTTTTCAATGGGGAGAATAGTCGATTACCTCAACTGGACACTTGGCCACGGCTTTGGCAAGCTTATTGATGGGTCTAAGCTTACTGGGCATCCTGAAAAATTGCCTGACGTAGGGTAGCGCGATGCTTTGCGATAATAGGGTCCTTACACTGCACGCGGAAGCGTTGGAGCGAGAGGATCCGCACTCATCGGAGGATAATTACTGCTAGGGATCTTGCGAGAATTCGGGGACAGGCCCCCATTTTTTTGTTAGTTCAGCACCCACCTACGAGCCAAATTTGCTTCAGGAGGGAAAGGAAGGTGTAGATGAAGTAAAGATGAGGTGTGCAACAAACCAAAATCCTTGCCTGCACTGCGTATGGACTATCTTCAGCGACTCGGGACTTGAGGAATTTGTTGGGATCCCCTCATTCTTTGACAATTATATAATTTTAAAAAGCCGGCTATCAACTCTATTTAAGTAACGAATCTACATACGATAAAAAACCTTCCGCCTCGCGGGCGAAATACAGTATCGTCTGAAATATTAATCACCTCTCATCGCGCGGAACCCTAACATTGACCATGACCACACTCCACTACCGAGGTCTGGCAATTTATGAGAAAGGCCCATTGAAATTACGTGATCTTTCTTCGCTATTATACTCAAGAGGCCAAAACTTCGAAGTTGAGATCTCAGAGCCAATCTTTACAAGATATCGGTACTCGATGCTTGTCGTAGGTGGCGTCATGGAACTTCGACAAGGACGAGAGCATCGATGTCGTGGCTCGCAGCTTGTCAAAAATGGAACTTGACAGAGCGCCATCTCCGACATACATGGCTAAAGCCAAGCGGGATGATAAGGTTTAAAGGATCATTACCTATTAATCTATGGCCCGAAAAAGTTAATAAAGCTAGGTGTATTATAAATAAAACCCCAAGTCGACGCTCAGCATGAAGTGCCTCTTTGTGGCTATTTAAATAAAGATACGTATATCTTCGTGTGTAGCTGTAGAGGCTAAGCTCTCGATAAAAACGATACTCAATTCAAAAAGCTTAGTCCAAGAGCTTATCTAACGGCATGGCTCTACTAAAACATTCCACTCTGGATTACAAGTGAGAAATAAGTAGCAAGACCGTGAGATGTAAGCTGCGTTTTAAGATCAAGATTCATAACCAGGAGTAGTATATTACGAGAATCAGCTGAAAGTAGTGACCAAGCAATCGAAATACCAGAATAGAAGAGAATATGGCATCGAAACCATAAGTGTAGAATCCATTGATCAGATAAGATCGAAAAATACGCCTTGAATATCCTAGAAAATATAAAAAGAACAAATCACAATCTTTCAAAAGAGTCGGACTCAGACTACCACGACACTTCGAGTAATTATCAGTATAACCAAAGTTATTCACAGACAAAGGATCCGCAGGCCGAGACCAGAAACTCTGCCGTTTTTGATTAAATTTTTGCCAAGGCAAATAATAACATCAGGCTTGCAGGTGTCTCCTGAAAATGACTACTTTGACTCCAGGAAATCACGGAGAAATGTGTTAGAATCGGATGATATTGAGACAGCTCCTGCCGTAATCCCATACCGGATTAACGTGCTAATTATGTGAACCGATATCTAGACACCCGAATCAAATCTAACTTTTACCGATCAGATGATCAAATCACTGGGTATGTCTCACACTATTCTATTGTAATCGGAAATCATCCACTTAGACACATGAGGTGGCCTTACACTCTGTCTATGGCACAGATGATGTTGATGATGCTTCTCGTGAAAGTGTTTTATATACTCTGAAAGGCCCAAAAGAAGTCCGAGACTCATTTGAAAAATATAAAAAACAAAAAACAAAGGAAACTGCAGACAGATTGCAAAATAAAGACTACATTATATCTATGCGCTTCGATGGAGACCCCGATTATAAAGTGACAAATTACGACGGCATCATATCTAACACCAGAATGGTGTCCGTGGTGATCTTAGATACATAAAGATTCAATGCGTATACCGTTTCCCTACTCCCGATCATGACCTCTGGAATATTCCAGCATCGACTTGTGTTCTCTATAGAATAGAGCCGATGCTTCTACTGACTTCCATGTAGTTCCATCTCTTCCAAGCACAACCATCATTGCTCATGCTAATACCTCAGCCGAGCTAGCACACCGCTTATGATTTGACCAGTTAGTAGGATCTCACATCCGATGCAAAAACGAGCTTATTCTCGGGGTCTGATTATGCGTCGGACGTCATCACACGCCGCTCGGTCAGTGGTTTCATCTTCATGTTCGGCGGTGGTCCGGTATATTGGCAATCGACACGTCGAAAGTCAGTCGCAACCTCGACAGCAGAAGCTGAGTACATCCCCATTTTTGAGGCAGCAAAACAGGTTGCCTGATTTAATAGCTTCATAAAAGAACGTGATGTGGAACACCTGTTCCTCAATTCAGGGGGTATTAGAACACTAATTCACAGCCAGAGTATACATGTACTCGCACTTGCCAAGGAACTGTAGCCTGTCACTACATGAGAGAGCGCATGTCAAATGGAGACATCGTGCCAGAATATGTTCCCATAGACAGGATGTTGGCTGACATCCTCACTCAGCCATTCCCGAACCCCCTTGTTGACCGGATATGTGAACGACAGGGAAAATCCGATGGCAGGGGGAATGTTAGAATCGGACCATATCGGGCCAGCTCCGACCGCAATCCTATGCCGAATTCACGTGCTGTGCGATCCGGCATGAGGACATCCGACGTGAGTCTAATTTGTACCAATCGGTTCTTCACTGGATATGTCTCACACCGTTGTTCTCTTACAGCCGGAGTATAATCTAACCTCTGTCATCTGTTCGGTGGGTGTGACGGGCTGCGCCTGTCTCATACTACATGTAAGCTAAGCGACCTGGAGATTGCGCGCCCCTAGAGTTCGTGCACTCGCCTCGTAGCAACTCTGTAGATTATTTTCAATGTATCCAAATCAGTCATGATCTAATCGCCATATAAACAAGTAAATATAGAAGGCGCGACGTGAGATTTTAATCTGAAAAATTTCAACCTCAGAATTGTAGAAATAGTGTATGCGCTATTGAGGAATATCTTAACGCTGGTTAGGCTTGGTGTTTCACTATAGATCAAGTTGGGACAATTTGGTGGCTGTAGAGAGGAATAAAGGGGGAGTTGTTAATTACTCCCACCCCAAACTATAGCCCTATCTATATACAAAATTATCTAATAAAACTAGTTGGTGATTGTGTGTCAATACGGACTAGCGTATAATATGACACACAACGGTCATAGCGCAGAATCATAACCAGAGTAGTAATGTCTCTACAAGTTACATTCCTTGCAGATCACACCAATTAGTAGAACTAGTTTCAACAAGAATGGTGTCCTACTGCTTCAGAAGCGCTTGCACTCTTCTTGTTTCTCCAATCGATTCAATGTTGGCATATGCGATATTACAATCCAATTGAATTTTTAACGATGGTGGTTCGAATTAGAAGTGGCCTAAATTTACAACCGAGTGCCTTTAGACTAGAAATTAACCACCTCTTCGTCAAGTGAGCCGATGACGCGGCCTGCCTCCCGAAGCCGTTGAACATACCTATTTTCTTTGGGTATATCTACAGACCTAAGCCCTCTACCTGATTAAATCGTGTGGGATCTTACAGAGCAACTTCGGGCGATTTCGTACAGCCTAAAATTAGTTATGAATTTTGGTGTTGTTGGTTATTTGCGTAATTACAAAATTTGCGATGAGTTTAGAGCTTATTTTGGATTCTACAAAAGCAGATCAGCTGCGTTTCGACCCCCAAAAGCATCTGAAGATTATATGCGTCACTGCAAGCAATGTGATGGGAGTTTCAGTGTTTGTTCTTTGTTGGTGTTGCATCATCACGTTGTGCTAAGTTGGCCATCTGGATGCGATATTTTCACTTCAGCGTGGCAAAAGCACCCATGCTAAGGAGCTGGAAGACACGGCTGGAAATAGCAGAGAAGAGGGGAAGCTTCGCGTCATTCAGCTCATAAGTTCGTAAAATCTCGTTGGTCGTAGGACTGTCATAAACATCCATGATTAATAGGCAGTTTTGGCCTAGTTTTTGGGATAAACATAATTCGAAGCTACTTTGCTGCAGTATAATTACTTAAGTGTTCATTTTTAGACTTTTCAAGCTGCTATCAGTGATTTTTATCCGAAAACCAGGCTAATTGTAGGTTACTACCCTTAGAGATTGTCAGCGGTCGGATAAAGCCGCATGCAGCGTTGATTGCCTCCATTTCTGAGATTTATTCAGGCGATTTTGGCGATTTAGCGTATGTAAGTCTTAAATCAGAGCTTTCAAGGACTCGTGAGTTAATAAAAATCTCAAGTTCAATCCACTCTTCATCCATATTCCAGGTATTTCGTTGTTTAATGTTGTATTGACTTCGAAGCTCATGAAATCGAACATAAAACTCAGAAACGAGGTCGAAATGAGTTTGATTGACTTTTTTACCATCGATGATCTTCCCTGTTTATATAAAAGCCTGTGGATTGTGCTACATAAAATTTTGTGGCCGCTTTCACCAAGTGGCTCATGGTCAGAATTTTTGCGTCGGAATATAACTGCCATTTCTAGAGCGTGAGTATAAGCTGGAGAAAAATCCTTAGGAATCTTGTTCAATTATCCATTGAATAAGTTATTCCACCTGCGATTTACGGAATTCCTGGAGCGGTTCGTGATGATTCCTGCAGTACTCCCGTCCCGTTGTCGATGCCTAAACCTAGGTTCAAAGGCACCCTATACTTTAGCAGTAGGTCGCAACGATAAATTTTTGACAGATATCGTTGTGTCAGGGGTAGATTTTGTCACAGAATCATTTTTAGACGATGGGATAGCATGGTTGCGGATATAATGGTAAATTTGATCATGATATTATCTTGGAATGAGTACAAGAACTCTAGGGGGTGAGTATTCTCCAGGTCGCTTAGCTCATTATGGCTGGCTAGTAGATGTGGTTTAACAGACTCTAACGTGTCACGACGCGCTATGGTGTCAACTATATAACCTTCTTTCACCCAGCAGACCTAAGACCTTCGCTGAAATATATTCACAGTTTGTGGCATCAGTATTTAACATCCTAAGGAATTGTAGAAATCCGAGAAAGATAAATATTTTTTTTTTATAAGTACTAGAAAAGACTATTGCAAACAACAGGACATAGACCTCTATATAGACGTATATAATCGCAAGTTCCAACCTTCAAACTCCTTAATATAATCCCCAAAATCCGATCTATTACCGGACAGATACAATAAGGTCCCCCGTAGGATTGTGGAGTAGGAATTGGTCAACCGTGGTGATCCGATTGGTCTGCGATAACAGGCGAGACAGCCGGCTAATTAACCGAGTTTATGGCTTCGGGTATTCCGGGAGTGGGTCCGGTGACGCCTGGTTCCAACAGGAATCTAATCACTATTCCTTCACAATTACCGAGAGAGAGAGAGAGTATAGAATCTTTCGATTCTATTGGTTTGCGGGGGTTTTAGCAGTGAGTCCCGTAACGGTGCCCGCGGGAGGCGCGCCGTATCGTAGGGAGAGCTTGCGTGGCAAGCTCGTAATCGCACTGTGAGACCAGACCCGTAGGGA
>JAKRRZ010001384.1:0-11603 GCA_022627015.2 Podosphaera aphanis
AGAATACGGGTTCTCGTAAGACAAACTGTCCCTTCCGAATTATTGCACAAGAAAAAGCAGTTAGTTGGAGAGGCTATAAACTTGAAGAGGCTACATACTTGAAGAGCACCACAATCACGAACCTTCTGATGATCCGATTACACATCCTTCTAATCGCACGAAAAGGCTGGACATCAATCAAGAAGCAAAGGCGCTTGTCTCGAAACTTTTGAATCGACGAACTAGAGCTTCCACGATTCGATCTCAAGTACGAGATAAATGGGGAGTTGAATTAAACGCTCGAGATTTGTACAACTTCGGACAGAAGATTCGGTTGCAAGGATTAGGAGGTAAAACTCCCATTAACTGGCTTACAGACGAGCTTGAGGAACGGAATCTCTTCCACCGAATTGATACCGACGAAAATAATCGAGTCACACGTCTTTTTTTCACTCATCCAGAGTGTGTCAAACTCTTGAAAGAGCACCCGGACATTATACTTCTTGACTGCACTTATCAAACAAACCGATTCAGCATGCCAATGGTTAATATTTGTGGCAGCTCTGGTGGCAAAAAGACACCTCAATTTGCCATCGGATTTTTGAGTGGAGAGAAGAAGGATGACTACGTGTGGATTATGAATAGTTTTAATGAACTTTTGAAAGAAAATGAAATCCCCAGTCCCAAATGCTTTGTGACCGATCGAGAACTTGCACTACTGAAAACTCTTGACGAACTTTTTCCTTCATCTGACCACATTCTTTGTCGCTGGCATGTTAACATGAATGTTGTTGTAAAGGTATTGCACTGGGGGTGTAATATAGAAATGCGCTATTAAGGGCAGGGACCATTGCTATACCCTTGCTGGGGCTAACATTGTATATAACACCCAGAAGGCCCGCACCCTTTTCAATCTTTGTAGTCAATTTACTTATACACTTGAAGACATAGTTCTCTCGTCCCCTTGCAGTTTTCGCCAAGACTAAAAGGCTCTTCAAGGACCAAGAGAATTTCGACAAGTTTTATGATGCTTGGAATGCTGAGGTGGATTCTGAGAGCTTTGAGATCTACAGCTCGAATGTGTCAAATCTGCAAAAGCACAAACTATCAGCGGTTAAGTACGTTTAGAATACCTGGCTAATTTGGAGAGAGAAAGTTGTAGGTTTCCTCAATTCCCTGTAAGTTTCTCAACCAATATTTTAGGTCTCCTACTGGGTAAATAAAGCTGCCCATTTTGGAAATACTACCACCTCACGCAACGAATCAAGCCATGCAGCTATCAAAGCTTATCTTCATATCATACCTCAACCGGTGACCACAAGCAAATCTTTGGCCCTATTTGTCTCTTCTGGGAAGATCAACATCGTGACATCAGCCAAGACATCGCGCAATATAAGATGAAGCCTCGTCACGCGGTGAAAATACAGCTCTTCCAAGATTTCATCGGCTTTGTACATCCCTCTGCACTAATAAAAATTTTGGAAGAGAAAGGAAAGCTCACCGATGCTCTGCCACAAGCTTGTATTTGTTCGATTGAGCAAATCATGGGACTTCCTTGCTTTCATAAAATACACGCTCGACAACGCAGCTCTGGTAAAATCGCACTTGCCGATATTGACCCTCACTGGTACTACCAGCGCAGGGGAGAGCAACCCCAGCTTGAACGACGTATCCTGTTAGAACCATCAATTGTAAAGGGAAAGGGACGATCAAAAGGAAGTAAAAATAAGGTCCATCAAAAAAACTAAAGGTTACGGTGTGTCATCAACTCGACGAGATCCTTCACTTCATGAATATGAAATGATGAAGCCATATCTCAATCCAGCAATCTCTTGTGTAATAATTGAAGACGAGAAGCTCTCTCAAGCTTCTCAAGTCCCCGCTACAGCACAAACTGATGCGTCAAAGAGGGATACAACCGAAAGCTACTCGAAGCTCTCTACGACTGCGCTGGGTACCACAAGAGATGCCGGTGGGGTTAGAGATCTGTATGAAGCAGGAACAGTTCGTGAGAGAGCCTACATGAAAAGTATCAAACTCGATAAGCTATCTAGCGCATCGGTGGAAGAGTTAGACAGCGGGTTGTTTCTTGATATCGACTCGCAAATGTTCATTAATTAGATTATTTCTTTGTCGGCCCTAGGACTGAATAGCCCTTTTAATAGAATTTGTAAATTTAGAGGTATCACTGTAGATACCGTAATTTTTCAATTTTCGTCCCTTTTACGAGGGGGGGCACCATTCATGGTTGTATAAGCTCGGGCACCTATTTCTCGACCACCCTGATAAACTATACACAAAATTTTAGAATGTTAGTATATCCCACAAAACACATTAAATTTGCCAATGGTTACACATAGATTCAAAAGTAGTACCAGCCGAGTCACTAACATCCCTCTGAGCTTCAATTTCTACATTTCTTGATGTTACTTGAGCTGAAAGCGTCGTCGCTCTATCGACGGCATCTCTGAAACGCTAATTTGGGTTTACTTGAATTCATCTTCTAGATATAGTAGTTTGGCTGCTATCTAATTGATGTTGTGCTTGTTTTTTTTCGAATTCGGATAGAGCGGCTCTAGCATTAGCCTCCGGAAGAGCCTTGCCTGCTTTTCTGATCAGGGTTCGAGCTCCTCGAGATAGAGGTTCGACAGTTTGGAGCTCCCGAGAGGCCTTGTGAAGAGCCTGTGAACTTCGATGGGTACTTAAGATGAGATCAGGCGGGTTTGGAGTCAATCCGGGGTTAGGTGGCGTGGTAGGACGCTGAGAAACCTGAGATGAGGCAAGTACAAGCTCAAGATTATATAGGGACAGCCCAGTAGCCCTCCAGCTAGCCCGGATCACTCTCTCTGATAGGCCCTCTTCTCTAGCTTTGTATGATACCACGAAGTGCTCTTTCTTAATCGGAGCTGCATCATTCAGCACAGACAGAGCTGCGATCTCACTTCGGTATTTGGTCTTCAAAACCGAGAAGGGGGCGGGATCTAGAGGCTGGAGCACATGCGAAGAATGTGGAGGGAAGTAGAGGCAGTGGATCTTATTCTGCCTACATTGCCATATGAACTCAACATCGGTATGGGAGGCATGTCCGTCTAAAATAAGGATTCGGTTTCGAGACCCCCTCGGTGCCGAGCCAGGTATAAATATTTGTTTTAACCACTCGAGACCGGTTTCATTAGAGGTCAAGCCATTTTCTGAGGTCGTATAGACCCAATCAGGTACGTTTTGGGCTGGGGACCAAGCAGTCTCAAGAAATTTTCCTTTAAAAATGGCAAGGCACTTTAATTTTTTGCCCGTTGCAGATACGGCCTCTATGATCGAAACTCACTCCCGATTTTCTGGAGATTTCACATGTCTTTTTCTTCGTTGATTTGGCAACAACCTGAGTGTTTGTGCAGACCCCCAGGGCTAGCCCTGTCTCATCCATATTCCAAATATCTTCTTGGTGCACGCGTAATTGAGTTCGTGTCCGTTCAAAGAGTTCAAGGAATGCGCGGATGTTATCTGGGTTAGCTGGAGAGGCTCTCAAGCTGTCAATCTTTCGACTGACCATAGAAGAAACCGAAGGATTGCGCGCGATGAAGTGTTGTAGCCATCTTTTTCCCAGGGGTTCATGGTCTCCATTCTCACGTAGAGTTCGAGCGGCCATATCTTTAACACGAGGATGCCAAGGGGGCTGAAAACGAGAATCCTCAATTATGATCCACTCCTTTAAAGATTCCTCCTGTTCTGGAGACAATCTTTGACGATGTTTATGAGCAATGGCGTGACTATGATAACCAAGCATTCGACTATGAATAGTTGAACGAGGTACATTTAAAGCGATAGCAGCCTTTCTTAGGCTCGTAGAAGTACCATTTTCAAAACCGCGAATCGCTTCTTGATTAGCATGCTCACGGGGATCCATTTTAAACAAGTTATGTTGAAATAGAGGGCTATTAAAAATATATACGTATAGGGTCCAAATCTAAAATGGTCGAGATAGGGGGTGGTCGAGCTTAACTTTAACCTTAAGAACTTTGTTATGATGCCGTCATACACTAGCGAGCAAAATTTGTACATGTTTTATCAGTTGTTACCCGGCACGGGCAACAATAATAACAACAACAACAAACAGCAATAGCAAACACTTCTGATATTACGGCACAGAGTGACAAGATACGGCACAAGTGTAAGAATTGAATTGGGTCAATAGTCTTTATTAGAGATCCCTTATTTTGTATATATAAGACTGCATGTCTGCGAGACTGAAAAACAACACAGAAAATACTATCATCAATCTCAAGATACTATCATCAACATCATCATTATTCTATTATCACTTTCAGTCTTCTTAACTTCTCTATATCCTTAGTTCTCTCTAGACTTAACCGCATTAACATTATCATCCAAAGTACACCAAAAGTTCTGATATGTTTGCACCACAATAGACTAATCTCAATATAACTCAACGAAATTTACAGAGAGAAGATAAAGTTTCTCCGACTACTGTAAGGCGTGCTTTGAAAGAGCAAGGTCTGAAGGCAGTCAAAAGGGTGAAGAAACCAAAGCTCTCGAGGGCGCACAAGAGGGCTCGACTTCAGTGGGCCTCAGAACACGAAAATTGGACTCTCGAAGACTGGAAAAGAATTGTTTGGTCTGATGAAACTAAGATCAACGGGCTCAATAGCGACGGGATCAGATATGCTTGGTCCAAAAAGCTGGAAAGCTATCCACCAGAAGTTGTCCAAGAGATGCTCAAATTTGGGGGTGGTAGCGTGATGATTTGGGGCTGCATGTCTTGGCTTGGTGCTGGTAGAATGAGTCCTGTAGTCGGTAGGATGAATTCGGAGCAGTTAATTGGAATTCTAAATACTTCTTTGGTCCCTACCGTCGAAGAAGTGGCGAACAAGCTGTTTTCCAACGATAGAAACCACGTCTTATTTCAACAAGACAACGACGCCAAGCATACTTATAGGGCCACAAAGAATTGGCTAGCTTCTACGGGCATACAGACTATGAAATGGCCGTCTCAATCGCCTGACTTGAACCCGATTGAGCACCTCTGGTGTCTGGTCAAACGTCGACTTGGAGAATACGAGGAACCACCGAGTAGTATACATGAATTGATGAAAAGAATGGATGAAGTATGGAAAAATATCCACGAAAATTCCTGTCAAACATTAATTGAAAGCATGCCATCAAGGGTTGCAGCTGTAATTAGGGCGAGAGGTGGTCATACCAGGTATTAGAATCACGGAAGCAAAATTTCTACATGATCACCTGATTAAAACACCCCTGTAAGTAGTACATTTCGTCATTATTTTTTCGGGGAAAATTACAGTACTGATAGAAAAATGACTTAGAATTTCTCATAATCTAGAATTACTAATTTTCATGTAAATTTCGTTGAGTTATGTCAAGATCACATGACAAACATATTAGTAATCACACTCGCTTGTATATAATAATACACCCACACAAGAATTAATATATACACCTTTGTACACTTTTACATCTCTTACCTGATCTGTCTTGACAGGTTATGAGCCCGGTTTTTATTTATTTTTTTATCATCGAAAAGCAAGATCAACCTACTGTCAAAATGCCTTCAGCTACCGAACAAACGGTTTTCAAATCGAAGTTTGGCCCTATCGCCATCCTCACGCCAACCACCTTCAACGAGTGGTACACCCTCCCATTCTTAATTTTAAATCAATTAAACTTCAAAAATACTCCAGGGGAACTCAGTCCTCATATTTCCAGGCAAGAACAGGGATCGGCAACACCCTGGCCTATCTTAAGCTGATTGGAAAAGTGAGCAGTGACATTTGCAACTTCTGTCACAGGAAGAAGCAAACAATGCAACATCTGCTATTACACTGCCCCCATTTCTTAGCAGATAGGAAAATGGTTCATGAAGGACTAGAACCTATTAATTTACAAATACTTTTTAATACTAATGTTGGCAGGGAAAAACTCCTTAGATTCCTGGAGGTATCCAAGTGCTTATCTCTGGAAAAACACCAAATTCAAATTTAATCAACATTTATTATTCAATAAATAAATAATCACCAAAAAATATTAAACTAAACGAAAATAAATGAAAATAATTTCATTGGAACAGAATGGAGGAATTGGATATATCTGAAGTGGGATCTGAATGTTGTTTTAATTTATTTGTGGAATTTGTTTGGGAGTTTGGCAGGGTTATTAATAAAGTTATGAGCTATCAGGACCTTTGCATGGGGGAATCAAGTTGAATCATTTTGTCTTTAATTTTTTTTTTAGATCAATTGTCATAGCTTTTAGGCTCAATACAAAATGATTTAAAAAAAAAAAAAAAAAAAAGAGTTCTGCTCTTGCTAGCCACGATGAAGAGATAGGGACTATCCAGCAGGCTATTGCAGACTTCCCTCTAAGAGACATATACAACTGCGACGAAACAGGTTTATCTTATAAGTCTGTTCCCGAAGTCTCTTTGACGACTTGTCAGTTATCTGGTCACAAAGCCAAAAACGACCAGGTCACTGCTATACACACCGTCTCAACTAGTGGCCAAGTTTTAAAAATTTGGTACATAGGCACATCAAAACAGCCACGCTGTTTCAAAAATGTGAAAATTGAAAGTTTTAACTTCGTCTACTTCAACAATAAAAAGGCGTGGATGAACACAGAGATTATGATAGAATATCTCAAATGGTTTGACAAGGAAATGGCCGGGCGGTATATTTGTCAATCCCTGTGTAAAGCCTCTACTAACAAGTATCTGCAGCAATGTTGTTCTTCTAATGGATAACTTTTCTGCGCATAAAGCTGCGTTTGAATACCTAAATTCAAGCCCTCTTTCATCGTTGAATAATTCATCAGTTATTTTCTCCCGCCCAATGTCACATCTCTTCATCAGCCCCTCGATCAGGGCATCATTTATGCTTGGAAATGCCATTATCGTAAGAAATGGCTAAACTACATGATTGAAACATTTGAAAAGGGTGACAATCCCTTAAAAAGAGATGGATGTTTTGAAGGCGATGCGCTGGGGCTTTGTTTCATGGCACTTTGACTTCACTAAAAACTCTATACAGAAATGCTGGATTAAGTCTGGACTACTGAGTAGTAAAACTCTGATTTTGGACAGTATTTCTGCTAACGACTGCATCCAGGTCTTGTTCATGGCACAGTTGTGCTCACTGTCACAGAAGAATCTTTAGCTACTCCATGTACTGAAGCTGAAATTGTTTCTCTTGCCGAAATAATTGCCTTGCAGCGTGGAATACGAAATATTCCATCCATATTGATTTTGTTACCCCTGCCAGTGAGGAAGTTTTCGATGACATCACCACTTCGGAGGAGCTCTACCTCGAGGAAATAGCAGAGCTTTTCGACAGTAACATACTAATTGAAAATGACGAGGAGGATTTTGAAGAGTTAGGTTAAAGAGCTGACTTTAAGAAAGTTGACTTGGACGAAGCCATTGCTGTCACGAAATTGCTACTTAAATGGCAAGAGCAAAGTGGCGATGGCGTCGGTGCTAAGCATCTGGCCTATACCAGAGATCTGAGACAACATCAGATTAGGCAGGAAATTCAAGGAAACAGACAACAATTACCTAATTCTTTAGCGTTGATGAAGGCTACTTGGTAGAGTATCTATAAGTACATATATTGTAACATACATACTTACAGTAGCGTCTAAAAGTGCGCAATGAAACCACTACGTATACTAAATTCTACTATATAACTCTGCAACAACTCCTTCAAATTTAAAAATTCTAGGTTCAAATAAAATCTAAGTCATTTCTTGAATAAGTCCAATTTTGTTTTTGTAGAAATAATGATTAATTGTAAGGTTCGCGCCGGTTTTGGCACTTAATGTCTATTGCGCATTTTTAGACGCGTTATTCTAATACTTGGTATGACCCCCCTTTGCCTTCTTTACGGCCAGAACTCTTGACGGCATACTGTCAATTAATGTACGACATGAATCTTCATGTATATTTTGCCAGAAGTCGTCTACTCTTTCCATCAATTCGTGCATACTTTTCGGTGTTTCCGGGTACTCTCACCACGGACCCTCCGGACGGCTTTTTAATGTATATATACGTTAATTTATTGTGTGGTGTGCCATCCATTATTTTAATGTATATAAGCATTAACTTAATGTATATATACAATAATTTGATGTATGTAAACATTAATCTAATGTATTTTTTCTGCACACATTATTTTAATGTATAGAAACATTAAATTAATGTTTTTTTTCCTGAGGGTCTGTGGTGTCTCCAAGTCGGCGTTATACCAGACACCATAGGTGCTGAATTGGGTTCGGGTCGGGCGATTGAGAGGGCCATTTCATGGTATTTATACCCGTGGTAGCTAGCCAATTCTTTGAGGCCCTAGAAGTATGCTTAGCATCGTTGTCTTGTTGAAAAACAACATTGTTTCTGGCAGTTGAAAAGAACTTGCTTGCTGTTTCGTCGACTGTTGGGACCAAACAAGTATTCAGAATGCCTACTAGCTGTTCCGAGTTCATCCTTCCAGCCACACGACTCATTCCACCTGCGCCAAACCAAGACATAAAACCCCATATCATTACGCTACTGCCCCCGAACTTTAGTGTCTCTTCGATCACTTCTGCCGGATAGCTACTTGGATTCCTGGACCAGGCATATTTGATTCCATCGCTATTGAGTCTATTTATCTTCGTCTTATCTGACCAAATAACTCTTTTCCAATCTTCAATAGTCCAACTTTCATGTTCTAAAGCCCAATGCAATCGAGCTCTCTTATGCACCTTCGACAGCATCGGTTTCTTCACCCTCTTAATAGCCCGGAGACCCTGTTCCCTCAGAGCCAGCCTTACAGTACCAGGATAAACTTTGTCTTCTCTTTCAAGATTGATAATCTTCGTCGCTTCTACTGCAATTTTGGTCCCGCCATTAGCCACCAAACGAGCCAGGGCTCGCTCTTCTCGACAGGTTAACTTCCGTAGTCGTCCCTGCACAGGTTTTGATGTATCATGAGATGTTTTTTCCCGATACCTGGCTACCATAGACCTGTGACAGCCCATAAATTTTGCTATTTCTAGTTCTTTTTTACCTTCATCAAGTAATGTAGTGATGGATGATATCTGGTGCTGTGAAAGTTTAATCATTGTAAAAAAATACAGAGAATATTGAAATCAGACATTTTAGGATTGATGCGAAAGCATGTTGAATACTTATATAGATCAAAAATGATGTAATTAAGGCGGTATACGACCGCATCTTACTCCTTGTACTCATTGTGTGTGATATAAGTTACAGAGGAGCATTTTCGCTATGTGTAGTACTAGCGGAGAATACTATTACTCATCAGCATGACTAAGCAGTACCTTACACGTGCAATACGTTTAGCGTATAATAGAAGATAACTTAGACTTTTCTTTCATGTACATATAGAGAGTACACACTAAACAATAGAAGTAGATCTTCTCTTTTCCACATCTCATTGAGTATCTTGGGACCATACTCAATCAACCTTCTACATTTACTCTTCTGACCCGTTATCTCAAATACATTTCCCCACTCCTCAAAGTCTGTCAACGCCTCGTTCCTCCATCCTATTTTATTACAATAGGTTTTGACCCGGTTTGACGCCTCAGTCCAAGCTGCTCACTCTCCTCAAGGCTCCATATCAACCATGTCTAGCACCACTACCATATCCGTCGGAAATGTCAAGGCGAACCTCCCGATTTTGACTGGCCAAGCCAATTTTAGACGATGGTATAACACTTGGTTTGTAGTGCTACGTGGGGCCGAATATTGGCCAGTGATCAGCGACGCTCAGGATAAGGAGACACGACCAGTGACAGGACCCAACGAGAAAACTGCGGATTTTTTGATGCGTCAGAAAAGTTATGACACAAGGAATGACGCGGCACACGCTGCACTGTTGGCTGGATTATCTGAGGATCTCCAAGGTTTAGTTAGCTCCTGCGCCATGGAAGAAGAATCTGCCCGGGTTGCCATGCGTCTCATCAAAGAAAAAATCGACCATGAGACCACGACATCAACTCTCGAACTCTTCAACAACTTTCTCGCGTTGAAGATGGAAGAGGGTGAATACATAACCGACCACCTCTCACGATTCGAAACCTCGTTTCAACACCTTCACTCTAGATGTTGCGAGTCAGTACGCCCTGAAGCAAAAGCACTGAAAACCTTTCTTTCTGTCGAGGAGGTCAAAATCATGTGCCTCTTCCGATCTCTTCCTTCCTCTCTCGAAAACGTTATCGATAACTTATCTACAAAGGACAACATCAAGAATGCCGACGTCAATAAACGCCTACTTGATCTGCACTCTACTAAGTTGCCGATCAATAATTCTTCATCATCTAAGGCCTATTTCACGACTAAAGACAACTCAGGAAAGGGAAAGGAACGGCAGAAAGAATGCAATTGGTGTAAAAAGCTTGGGTTCTACTACAAGGGACATGTTCACTCAGAATGTAGGAAGTTGAAGGCTCACAAAGAGCAAGGGATGACTGAGAAGGGACACCGCGACAAATCTGAGACCGATTCACACCAAAAACCTAAAACATACATCTATATTCATGCTGGGGAACTTTCCCCGTTCGGCATGTCGATCTCGGGTGGTTTGGATTATTAAGCACGATTTTTCAACCCTCCGTCATGCATCGTCTGTAGTTCTTAAGCTTTTAGTTAAAAAACCATTAAGATATCACAAGGATTTCAAGGAGTCGATTACGAGGAAGTCCTCGACCGATCTGTTCCTACTAAGCAGTGTTCTTTTGGAGACTTTCTTAATACCATCAACAAGGTCGATCGGACAGTAGCCATGCCGACTAGCCATATTACAACTTGATCTCGCACTTCTAAGTCGACATCCTTATCTACTCCTACGCGAAGATCGGGGATTCAAAAGCCCAAACAGAAACACAAACCGAACCCGAGATCTCTGCCCGATGCAACTTCTCTTATCATTCGCGCGGATGAATCGGATAGCGAAGAATCCATGGAAATTGATGAAAATCAAGTCGCTTCTCGCCCTCTCTCTGACGGAGTTTCTCTCCCAGATGCTCCTAGCCAACATAGCTCTAGAGTAGTTTCAGAAATAACCGAATCAGTCGACGAATGATTGAAGATGTTGTGCCGACAGAATGAGGTTTTGACAGGACTGATGCACGACCTACTAAAGTCCCACAACGATCTTGCCACCGAATTCACCAAACAGACTGCCCTATGGAATGCTGCGGCCAGAAAGAGAAGATCTATTTCTATTGTCTAGTGTGTACTCTCTATATGTACATGAAAGAAAATGCAAAATTTCTACATGTTTGCACCACAATGGACTAATCTCAATATAACTCAACGAAATTTACATGAAAATTAGTAATTCTAGATTCTGAGAAATTCTAAGTAATTTTTCTATCAGTACTGTAATTTTTCCCGAAAAAATAATGACGAAATATACTACTTACAGGGGTGTTTTAATCAGGTGATCATGTAGAAATTTTGCTCCCGTGATTCTAATACCTGGTATGACCACCTCTCGCCCTAATTACAGCTGCAACCCTTGATGGCATGCTTTCAATTAATGTTTGACAGGAATTTTCGTGGATATTTTTCCATACTTCATCCATTCTTT
>JAKRRZ010001385.1:0-11590 GCA_022627015.2 Podosphaera aphanis
AGGGTCGACAAGCGGTACCTTCTGGAAGGTTCTCTCTATGCTCAAGTCCCAGATCACGGTTGTAATCATAGCCTACGCTTAGTCAGCGCAGGCTACAGGAAGCAATCGGCTAGCAAGCCGTCACATTTGTGATGCTCTCTTTAAACAATCCAGTGTGTTTGAGACAGTTACTAATTGTCAGAGCAGTAATCTCTTTCCAAGCTACTAAGCACCACTTCATAGTTGTAAGCTGATCAAATTTGTAAAAATTGTCAAGGCCTTGATCAAATTTGTCTACAGCGCCTTGAAGATAGTAGCTTCTGTAACGTCTTTTGAATGCTGAAATTATACCTGCATCCTTAGGCTGCATCCGGGATGTGGTGTTCGGGAGCAAGAATTGGATCTTGACGATGGAAAGTTCAAGCCCATTTGAGATATGGGAGGGTGCATTATCAAGAAGTAAAGCATGTCTCTGCTCCTTCTGTTGATTTTAATCAGTCAATTGTCTAGACCAACTAAGAAAAGACTGAATAATTTACCTTAATTTTCTCGTGGAACCTCATAAGCCATTTTTGAAAGAGTTCTCTTGTCATCCAGGCTTTCTTATTGCTCCTATAGTAAAATCCAAGCTGTTTTCCAGACATTCGTTAGAAGCACCTGGGCTTTTCGAAGTGTCCTATGATCAATGGCTCCAGCTTGTCGGTTCCATCTGCATTACTTGTTAAACATAAGATGATTCTGGTCTTATCCTTTTTGAGACCTTCGATTTGTCTCGGAGCAATCTTTTTGTCAGGGGACAAATTATAAAATAAACCTAAAAAGATGTTGGATTAATTACAGATTAATTGTTAAGTATAAAGATATTCACCGGTTTCGTCCATATTATAGATATCACTTAGCTGATAGTCCTGAATAGTATTCTGCAATATCGGAATAGCTTGTTCCATTCCTGCTGTTTCAGCCGATCCACTTTCTCCGTGAGACTTTATACATCTGAGTTGATTCCTTCGCTGAAATCTTTGCAGCCACCCATTAGAGAACTGACGCTCTGTAATCCCCAGTTGCTCGCTGATTTTTTTTGCTTTAGCTTTGATTAGACTGCCTGTCACTGCCACCCTTCTTGATTCACACTGCAATACCCAGAATAACAAGGCTTCGTCTAATTGAGGATGCTGAGATATCCTAGGTCTTTTTGCAGAAAGACTTGTGGGTGTCATTTCCTCTAACTCCTGCTCTCTTTTCAGTATGTTTCCAATAGTGACAAGACTGACAGTCAGCCCGTATTGCTGCTGAACCCAAGCCGATAAGTCTTTGTTCTTGAGTGCAGGATTTAGGCTTTTTTGTCTACAGATTTCCAGTCTCTGGACATTGGTTATTTTAGATTGATTCATGTTAAATAAAGTCAATTGTGAATAGATGGAATAAAGATATCTCGTTGTGGGAGGAATTTACTGTATTTAACAGGAGTTTGTTTTCATTTTATTTATTTACATATGACTTGATTTTTCGTGGTTGTTACTATGGTAACTAAAAGTGGGTCACATCACCTAACTTAATCCTCAGATAACTTTACTTTTTTGGTGCAACGGACCACTTAAGTT
Source organism: Podosphaera aphanis (assembly GCA_022627015.2). Taxonomy (NCBI): domain Eukaryota; kingdom Fungi; phylum Ascomycota; class Leotiomycetes; order Helotiales; family Erysiphaceae; genus Podosphaera; species Podosphaera aphanis. Next base: position 1,581 of record JAKRRZ010001385.1, read on the forward strand.
ATCCGAGGTTTGACTGTATACGACGCAGAAGTAGCCGGAGCCACTGCGGGCCTCTCCGCAGCTCTCACCAATCCTATGGCTTACTACGCCACCAACGTCACGGTCTGCCTAGATAACCAAGAAGCTGCCCTACACCTTCTTATAGACACTCCCACAGCAATAAGCTCCCCACGTATAGCTCTCTTTCGAGAGCTCGCATCCTCCTGGACACAAAGACCCCGCAGCCAAAACATTCTCCCAGGATCAGTTAACGTTAGATGGTGCCCTGGTCATGTCGGTATTCTTGGAAACGAAATTGCAGACGCCCTTGCGAAATAGGCCTGCACGACTCAATCCCCAATTCACCCTACCTCTATCGCAAGAGCTAAGAGGGATGTAAAAGCACGATACCAGTCACACGTCAGCGCTTACTGGCAAGAAAACGCATCTACGAGATATAAGGACCTCGGGATCAACTTCAACGCTAAAATATCCCCAGAACTCGCCTCCCTCGACCGCCGCACCCTCGGCCTGCTTATTGCAGCTCGTACAGGACATGGCGAATTTGCCGACTACCACCGGCGATTTCACCACGAGGACACCTTACTAGAATGTACCTGTGGAGAAGAAAAAACCCCGGATAACTTCTTTTTCTGCCAGCTCGGCCGCCTCCGGGTGAGACTTGACGGTCCTCGCTATCCGCCTACAGGTATCCGTTGGATCTTAGGCTCGAAAGATGGCGCACTCGCCTTCGGAAAAGCCACCCTTTGGGTAATCTCCTCCCACCGTATCTACATCTTGTACTTTCATTGACAAGTACTTATCATCATGTAAATCCTGTAGATGTATTCCTTAGTAGATAAACTTAAAGCAACTCAGAGGGAAGAGTTCGTTTCTTTTTAAAATAATTGTTTAGTAAGGCGCTAGATGGATAGATCTAGGCCCCTTTAGAAAATGCTGGGTCTTTAAAGACGCCAGCACGTCGGGTAGCTTTCTACGAGGCTGAGCTAACCGGCACGTGGTACCTTGTATCACATGCTGCGCGCAGGCACGACGCAAAGTAATTAAAAAAAAATCACTATTTAATCTCCATCAGTTAGTTCTACGCAGCATCAATGTGGGACTATGTGCGAACGAGGCGAGATAATGTAAAACTACATCGTTGACAGTTGCTTGTAGAGCCTTACCCACAGCCAAAAGACCGGGCCATCGGCTCCTCAGGTGTAGTTCAAGGCGATACGCATCACTCCCTCGGGTGGGCTCGAACCACCAACCTCTCGATGTCATGGAAGTAACAGTCGAACGCGCTAGCCAATTGCGCCACGAGGGAATGTTGGATGTCAATATCGACTATAACATTATTATATCATCATAATTGATTTAGTTTTGACGAGGATTGAGGGAGCCGAAGTCGTGCTCAGCCTGATACGACTAACGCCTCGATTACAACAAATTCAATCCGAATTAAATATGTCGGGGTTGGTAAGCTACTCAAGTAGTGAGGAAGATGAAGGCCAGGAAGAAAACTGTTCAAATTCAAACGTAAAAATGGAATGATGCGATTCGAAAGCGTTGTACTGATGCCGTCCTTCCTAGGAACAAACCCGCCCATTCAAACCAGACGACACTAAGCACATTACGACTGGTTAGTGAAGATTAATCGTTACAATTTGCCCTGTGTTTACTGCGAGATAGGCAACATTGAAGCCACAGACTCTAAGTGCGAGGATGCTGAGCCTTCTGTTCCTCCACTAGGCCCTTCTCCAAATCCAAGAGAAGAAATAGAATCCCGACTGGAAGAAGATTTGACCTTTGGATCATTATCACCGCACTCAAAAAACAGAGTATTGTTACGAAACCTAACCCTGCCGACGTTGCCGACTTATGAAATCCCCCCATCCCCTCCGGCTTCTCCAAAAGGAAACACAAACGCAAAGTTTCATCACTTTCTAGAGCTCAAAAAACGTGGAGTTCATTTTAATCATAAACTAGCTAAATCTGCCGCACTTAAAAATCCAGGCCTCATGCAAAAGCTCATGGATTTCGCCGGCATAGACCAAGCTGGTCAATATTCGACCACATTAACCAAGGCTCAATGGGATCCAGCTGGCTTCCCACCGAGTGCTTTCAGAGAAGAACTCAAAAAGTCGCAGCAGATAATTCTTAAGAAAGAAGAAGAAAAAGTCCGAGGACAAAGAGAGAGAGTAGATTTCATCCCTGCGAGTGGGTCAGAAAAACCTCCCAGACGCGCCGAAACCAATAGCTGAGTATTCAACCCGTCATTGTCTCTTCGAAGAGGTTAAAAGTCAGTACATGCGATGAATGGAAAATTTCCACAGTTAGAAATAGATTTACAGTGACGGAATATAATAGCATGTGCGGCTTGGCAGAACACTGACAGTAATGAAGCATTCCTAGACCGAGGTCGAGCCAATACTTCTTAAAAAGTTACCTACCATTGGCCCCATGTCTTATCAGAGTTTGATTTTGACAATTTATCTGGTGAAGCTGGTCGTGCAAAGCACACGTTCTATGCAGAGCTCTGTGAAAATTTTAGCAGTCTCGGATCAAGTTAATTGAATCGAGTCGATGTATAACGAGTCTAATTAGAGTTTAATTGTGGAGGCTTGCAAGGCACGTACATGCATCTTGTCAGTCAGTCTTTGGCAAATATTTTACGGTCGCGTAATTAACATAATCTACATGTATGTAAAATTAAATATCTGCCTCTCATTATTAACTGCATACGAATGTAAATTTCAATTGAATCAGCTGAAACGCAGTCCTCCATGTCCAACGATATAGAACTCGAACGCCCACATTGTGGCTAATTCCTTTTTTTGACCTTGCCCCCAAGTTTCTGAAGAAAATATGCGAAGCTGCCAGTCTAAACGGGCCCGAGTGTGGCAATGTAATAGCTTCCTTATCTTTATCAAACGGTCAAGGTTGCTTGCTAATATAATTTGACATGGACTGGAGAGAGTGAAGAGAATCAATCGTTTATGAAACACTGTGTCTACCCTGATCAATCTGAGGATCCAAATTTCTCGTTTTCGGAAGAGTATCATATCAGCCTTCTTAAGCAACTCATGAAAATTCAGAATCAACTGGTGTATATTCGGAACAATCTTTCGCCTCGTATAGAGGTCGTGCAAACCTTGAATCTTGTAAAGAGCATACTGAATGGAAATAATATACCTGTTCGTCTCCTCAGGAAAATTGAAAACGATGTACAGGACAAAGTTGTTCGTCTCCTCACAGAGACACCTATGAAATAATACGCGATGAAAATACTAAGTTTTCAATCTTAAATAACGAAAATGATGAGAACATATGGAAGTATCTGTTCTTATCAAATGAAAAATTCGAGAATATTTTGATCTTGAGGAAACAGAGTACTCGCCCTTCCCCGGACAACGTGACCTCAGAGGTTGGAGGCGAAGAGAAAAAGGCTAGAAATCTAGAAATAGGAGATTATAACTCTGAGCAATGCAATGGTGGCAGCGATATCTCCGGAAAATATTTGATCGGCCGGCGTTCAGAATGCGGTAATTTCTGCACCCCTCTCTCTCAGCTGATACACATCAATCGATTTATAGACCTCATAGTTGACGATCCTAAGGATTCGGATAGACATGCCGTCATTTTTACGGAAAACAACAAAAATACCACAATAGCAGTGTTAGATGATCTTTCTAGCAATGGAACCTCAGTGAATCATCTCTCCGTTGGAAGTAATAAGGCGAGAGAGCTTGAAGATTATGACGAGATAGCATTTACAGATAGTGCTAGATTCGTATTTCGGTATCACAATTCGCAAGAAAATTTAGGATTTCAGGACCAATATACCTTGGAAGAGAAGCTAAGAAACGGTTCCTATGGTGAAGTTTGTAAATGCATAGACAAAAAGACAGGCCAATGTTATGCTGCCAAAAGAATAAAGGAAAAAAACACCATGAAGTCGCTGTCATAATGAGCATGAAGCATGACAACATACTTGGCGTGTCAGGAAATAAGAATAAGACAAGTAAGAATTCAAGATAAAAGGTTGAAATAAAGCTAGAGAGCTAAAAGACTGTACGAATACAATATATATATATATATATATATATATGTGCGTTTTACGCGGAATAAGCAATATGAACCAATGCTCCCTTTACTAACGCCTTTGTTCCTTGGGTATCATTACTAAACCCAATCCTTGTGTAACTCCATGCTCTATATCTGAGTACTTGACATGGCGTGATAAATATCTTCATGGAACTCGATGCCGTTTACCTAGTCACAAAGCTCGCTTCTGGAAATCTATATGGCTGGATACATACATGTCAAGGTAAAAAGGAGATATGTATGCAGAATAAATGTACCAAGGAGACATGTACCGAGGAGAGATAGGATCGGGAAGGTAAAACGAGAGAAATGTCCATCCAGCTGTTTCGTGAAGTCAAATATCTGGTAATTTGATGGCCATTAAATTTGAATCGTGAAACTAACGTTTGTAGCATGATCGAGGCATTGTGCACCGAGATATCAAGCCCGAAAACATTTTTCTTTTCAGCAACGGTCCTACTATGAAATTAGGAGATTTTGGCCTAACCAAAATTATTGGCTAGCGATCATTCGCCTCCAGCTTCTACGGCACTCACCTTTATTTGGCACCGGAAATTCTGGAAGCAGAAAGAATTCGGTATTACAGCCATAAAGTTGACATACGGTCGCTCGGCGTCGTCCTTTTTAATTGTATACTCCGCGAACAACCCTATCCGAAGAAGATCAATACCATAATAAATATCCAGTATTGCCGTGGGATTGGAGCCCTATGAACTTGTTGAGTACATGACGGAGGACGTCGACATACGCTACAGCATAAATGAATGCTTGAATCACAAGTGGATAGCTGGGACGGAATGTTTAACTGGTAGAAGTACTAGCCCTAACATCACAGAGATGACCGGATCTGGTGTCGGCAGAAGGGAATCCCAATTCCAGCACACACTTCTCAGCAAAATGGGATCACAAGAAGGGAACTCGTGCCATTGATCCCGCAGTCGAAAAAGAGACAAGGGAATCCAAAGGAATGGTTCATGGAAGTTGTAGTAAGCGGATATATGTAGTAAATTCGGCTATTTTACATGTACATGTAATACCTTAGCGCGAGGAGCCTGTTTTGAACTTCGGTTAAAAATTCGTTAATGGTCCCAAAGGCTGAATTAACAGCTACAATTACCGTTATTATCAACATGAGCCATTGACCTACCGCTCAGCACTGCGAGCCGCTTCAGAGCGGCATTTCAGAACTCCTTTCTGATGCTAAGGTATTATCATTGGCAAGGCCCTAGGGTTTAACCTAAAAATAAACTTAAAAGAGCACATCTCTTTGGCATTGAAGTGTTTTGTAAAGCTCCTGATTATCACAAATTTCCTTCGCAAAATATAGGATGACTTTTGGTGTGAAGACTAGCCTAGCGCCTACATGTATTTATTTTCACCGCTGAAACCAAACTTCCAGCCATCTAGTCATACACCTAATGGCCAAATATACTTCTCTCGGCGTATTCAGCTCACCGCCTTTCGAGCTGAAATAGAAGTAATTTTACACTAAATCTTCGAATTTATGTAATTACTTGCTGACCTTATGTAGAAGGTGATGCGTTGTACAATTTTTTGTCTATTAAAGTTATTACACTTTTCAATTTTCATTATTTCTTTGGTGTCCCACCCTGATTGGAGATTTTCAATTTCGTTGCACATGCACTTGTTTTACTACGTACCTAGGAATCCACTCTAAGAGTGATTCATGGTAGGAGCCACTCTTTATATCGTCTATAGGACATCTGCCCATGTGCATCATTATTCGCTCTCGTAGATTTATGGACAGAAATATGCCAATTTGTGGGTGCGAAGTTCTGCGGATTTCAGGCAAGAATTCTTGTGCTTGATGTACGGAAGCTGAAGCACCTCTAAATGTTGCGTGAGGAAATGATTAAATTTTTGAGATCGATGCAGTATGTCCCTCGAACGCTTGTGGACTCGAGTTTGTCAAATGCTGTACCTGGTCACTTAATCTCTTGTTTCAGTGTAGTCGTGATAAGCGCGTTAATTATCGTGACGGGATAGAAAAGCCAGCGGTGGATATTTGAAATTCGCTCGAATATTTGTCTCAGCTTGATATGTAACTGCATCCGTCGTTTGATTTTAGGAGTTTTAGACATAAATATGGTTATAATCTACAGCCGTAGTTGGAGCCATTTTTCGTTGTGGCGATCACAGGAAATATAAGCAAATATAAAATATCAGCTTTGCTGAGTCGTTGAAAGGGCTTTACATCAAGAGTCTCCATGCTGCAAGGATTAATGCAGCGGTACCTATTTTTTAGTTAGTGAATGCAATGAGATATATTCAATGAGTGATATTCTGTACCAGTACACACCCCCATGAGCCACTGGAGAGTCTGAAACTTAACACCTTCTAATTTCTCTCGCAGCCCTGCCACTTCTTGTTCTATCTTTGTCTCTGTTTCTTTAATCTTGAGCTCCTGAACATTCGCTTCTTCTCTAATTCGGCCCTTCTCGAGATTTAAGTCTAACCGCACTGAAGCTTGAGTCCTGCTGATCTCATCCTTGAGCTTGCTATTTAGCTTGGCTAGGTCGTTTGTTAGACGTTCGTGAGATGCTCGAGTGGTGGCCGTTTCCGTAAGATCAGTAGATAAAAGCTCAGTACGTAGCTTTGCGAAGTCTACTTTTTGGGTGTATGTTGCTTTAGCCTGATCTTCGCGTAGGACCATGGTACGCGTCAAATTTTGAATGCTTCAAAGATCAGTAAATTATCAGGATTAACCAAGGTAGTTTAACCTTTCCTCAATGACATCACTGAGTACTTTCATCATAGCCACAGACTGTGCCTCTGTAAAACCCTCTTCCCGCAAACGTTGAACAAACTTGAGTGTATCAAAGTGATGGTCACGAGACCGGTGAGTAGAAATGTGAAAACTTCGGAGTTGCTGCTGCTGATGTAGTATGCATGATTTTGGGTAGAGCCTGGTCGTCTGCCCAGTGTAGGATAAGTGAGTCCTTAGAGATGTTTTTTGATACTTTGCGAGCTGATGAAACCTTGATATGCTTGAAGTTGATAGAATCTTTTGCTGTGTTAGCAAACACTGATGCCAACCAAGGTCAACAGTGAAAATCCGCGGTAGAGTGAAGGCCATGCCTGGAGGTTTGTCTAAGCGTTGGGTATCAAAACAACTGCAACAGCGAAAATGTTAGACAGCAAATGACTACACGTGACTGAGAATACGCCCTGCCCCGCGTCGTCAACCAATTAGGCCCACAAATAATAATAATTCAAGTTGTCATGTTAATAAGCAGCTCAATTCTCGACGTCGTTCTTGGTCAAGATTTTTGCATAACAGATCCGTCTGCCCAAACCCCGCCAAACCATGGCTGATATGGACAAATATGGGAACGAGCCCGAATCTGATTCTGACTCTGGAGCTGGCTCTGATTTTCACGAAGACATTGAACAGCAGCCCGTGAAATCTTCGCTAAAGAACTCGACGCAGAAAGCTATTATAACACGACCGACGTTGCCACCTCAAACGGAACCTAAGGACCTCGATGTCAAGTCATTGACGCCCCTCACCCCCGAAATTATAGCAAGGCAGGCTACAATCAATATTGGAACCATTGGGCATGTGGCTCATGGAAAATCTACTGTAGTTAAAGCGATATCAGGAGTACAAACAGTCCGTTTCAAGAATGAGCTTGAACGGAACATTACAATTAAACTTGGATATGCAAATGCAAAAATCTACAAATGCGATAGTGAAGAATGCACAAGACCAGGATGCTACAGGAGTTACAAGAGTGATAAGGAAGTAGACCCGCCCTGTGAGAGAGAAGGCTGTTCGGGAACATATAGATTACTCAGACACGTATCGTCAGTTTATTAATCTATGATTTTTGGATATTAATATGCTAATGTATATCCAGCTTTGTTGATTGCCCTGGCCACGATATTCTTATGAGCACTATGCTTTCTGGTGCAGCTGTTATGGACGCAGCACTTCTTCTCATTGCTGGTAACGAAACATGTCCACAACCACAAACATCAGAACATCTTGCAGCCATTGAAATCATGAAATTAAATAAAATTATCATTTTACAGAATAAGGTTGATTTAATGCGAGAAGAAGCCGCAAAAGAACACTGTGGCTCAATAAGTAAATTTATCCGAGGCACAGTTGCTGGAGGAGCACCTATAATCCCTATATCTGCCCAACTAAAGTTCAATATCGATGCGGTAAACGAAGCTCTTGTTAGCACGATACCTGTACCTCCTAGGGATTTTTCAATGGATCCTCAAATGATAGTCATTAGATCATTTGACGTTAACAAACCTGGAGCAGAGATTGAGGAACTTAAAGGTGGTGTTGCCGGTGGAAGTATTCTACACGGTGTAATTAAACTTGGGGATGAAATTGAGATAAGACCTGGAATAGTCACCCGCGATGAAAAAGGAGCCATCAAGTGTACACCAATTTTCAGTCGGATTGTAACGCTCAACTCCGAAAATAATGAGCTGAAATATGCTGTTCCTGGTGGTCTCATTGGCGTTGGTACTCGAATTGATCCTACTCTTTGCCGTGCCGATCGATTAGTCGGCTTTGTTCTTGGGCTGAAAGGCCGTCTTCCAGATATTTACATCGAAATTGAGGTGAATTATTACCTGTTACGTCGGTTATTGGGTGTTAAGACTGCAGATGGTAAACAGGCCAAAGTTGCAAAGCTGGCCAAGAATGAAGTCCTGATGGTTAATATTGGGTCCACAGCGACAGGCGCCAAAGTAGTGGCCGTTAAGCAGGATGCGGCAAAGCTGGTCTTAACTAGTCCCGCTTGTACAAACGTTGGGGAAAAGGTGGCGCTGAGTCGACGTATTGAAAAACATTGGAGGTTAATAGGATGGGCAACGATTGCCAATGGCGCGACGATCGCTCCTAGCATATCCTAAGATTTAGAAATGTTTGTGGCGTCGTGGGTTGGGATGAGGATGTTCGCTTGTTATACATGAAGCCATAATGTAAAACGACCCGAGAAAAGTTCGATATAGATATTATGCATGTGACTTATAGCCAATCAAAATGTCTGAATATATGATTTGTAATGAAAATTTATAAGCGCCACCGTATCAGGGGGATACGCATGAATAGAACTTTGTTTTCGGGATTTTCCCGATACATTTAACACTTTCTCTGGTGAGAAGCTCATATGAGTAATTATGCAATCCGCCTCTAAAATGGGGGTAGAAATGGTAAAATTGATAGAGATTCTACAGCACTTGAAAGATAAAACAAAGCATAGCAAAGGGTCCGCTATAACAGCACCAAAACTTGAAAGGCGAATGCTAAGAAATGGGAGCCGAGACCAGTTAGAACTCTAGATCTAAGAAGTAATACATGTAAAGCTAAAGAGCAATGCTCTAAGCTAAAAGGCCTGGAAGCGACGCGCCCCTAAAATCGAGGCACCTTTTTTATCACACCAAAAATTTCCAATATGGTTAGAATGCATAACGTTAAAACATCTTATTTCTGTGTAAATTACATATTTAGAAACTAGAAAGATCACAAAATTAGTATATAATTTTATTTTGTTATTTGGACCAAGTTACGTTATAATATGATTCTCAGTGTCACGGTGTGGACCAGAAGCAAGGGCGAGAGTAATTGTTGTTGCGTGAAGACTAAACCAAACAACTAACGAACTATTACAAGTACACCAATGACGCTAAGAGCTAAGCGAGGAACGTGACATAGGTACCGTGACAGTACCTCCCCCAAACTCCTATTCGTCCCGAATAGCCATGATTCAACTTACTCTAAACTAATCTTGGTAGCGGAGTGGTAATATTATATGTCGACCTCTCTTAGTAGACTTTAAAGGTGTTTTTAAACTCAACGAATTTTGGTTCCAGGTGAGTGAGGAGCCTTTTATTCCTACTTTCAACGGTAATGTTTTCTCAAACCCCTCTGTAAT